>WBMY01013590.1:2145-27474 GCA_013397315.1 Donacobius atricapilla | reverse complement strand
GGGACACTCAGGACCAGAGCCCCCAGAACCATCATGAGGGACACTCGGGACCAGAGACCCAAGGGTCCATTGTGGGGGACACTCAGGACCAGAGCCCTCAGGGCCCATTGTGGGGGACACTCAGGTCCAGAGCCCCCAGAACCATCGTGAGGGACACTCAGGACCAGAGCCCCCAGAACCATCGTGAGGGACACTCAGGACCAGAGCCCCCAGAACCATCATGAGGGACACTCGGGGCCAGAGACCCCAGGGCCCATTGTGGGGGACACTCAGGACCAGAGCCCCCAGGGCCCACCGTGAGGGACCACAGGACTGGACACCGCCAGGGTCCATGGTGGGGGACAGTGCCCACAGCCCCAGCAGTGCAGGCCAGGGCAGCAGGCAGGGATGACCCAAGCTCAGAGGAATTAACCCGTTTTTCAGCCAAAACCTCCTGGGTGCTGCTGCACAGTCATAACCAGATCCATGCTCAGTCCAGTCCGTTCCCCTTGCCCCTGCACAAGGATTCTTGGCCTCTCTCAGGCACGGGAGGAAATCAGCCCAGCCCAGCTCTCCCTGTGTGCCCAGAGCCTCTCAGACCCAGCAGCCGAAGGCGGAGGTTTCACAGAGCCATCCTGAGCCTCGTGCTGCCTTCCCCTAAGGGAACCTAAGGGGACAACCATCTTCCTCCTCCCTTACCCTCTCCCTGCAGGCAGCAGGACCTCCTCCCTGCCCTAATTGACACGGATATACCCCCGGGCACATCCGGCTGCCCCCTTTACCCACGCTGCTGTTAGAATCCCCTCTCAGCTGCGACGTCTCATAGTGAAAACCCGACATTTCCTGCTTTTGGGGCGTGAGCTGCCGAGTCGAGGGCAGCTGGTCTCTGAGCGAGGGATGCTCGGGCTCCCCCGGGCCCGTCTGACTCAGCTGGGGACCGGGTGGCTGCAGGGGAGGGAGTTAAAATGAAAGCAGGGAAGCTTCCCCCGCCAGTAGATCCCGTGAGCTGCTTTCTACAGAACACAGCATCGTCAGCCACCCCGCCTGGAGGAACTCCCGCGGCACAGGAGGGCACAGGAGGGCTCGTTCCCCACGGGTCCCATGTCAGGGACAGCTAACAGGCAGAGTCTGATGTCCTCCCGTCCCTCCTCATCCCACGCACAGAGAAATGAAAGGACCTACGGGCAGCTCTGAGAGGTAGAAAAGCCTAGAACAGATGCAGGTGACAGAACAGGACTGCTGGCGGCCTTACCCTTCTTCCATGCTGCTTGTCCTGGCCCAGAGCAGCTTCAGGAAGTGGCCAGGCCTTTTCCTCCAGAGGAGAAAGCACCTCCGCACCGCCCCGGCTGTGTGGTCATCACGGGTGACACCAGCTCTAACCACGTGGCTGCTCTCGTTTTCAAAATGAAAAAAATCTGACTATTTTAAGGGCGTTTTGGAAGTTCCCTTTCACTCTTTAAAAGCACGACCTGGGCGTGCAAAGCCAGGGCAGCGTCTTGTCATGTTTGAGCTCTGAACTAAGGGGTACAAAGGGAAGCTGGGGTGGTTGGTGCTGTTAAGGCACATCCCTGCTGCTCTGATCCCTGCTCAACCTGGGAGAGCACCTCTGCAGGAAGAGTGACAGCCTGGCACCCAGCACCTGGCTTGGTAATGAATTTACCAACCAACTTATCTACAGAAAGGTTCCCCCAGATTTGTCTGGTGCTGATCGGATTCCCTCTGAAAGGAGGTGCCGTTTAGAGCCCCGTTTCAGGGAATGCTGGAGGCATTCCCATTTGGGAAGGTGGGAAAGCACTGTGATGGTGAGGTCCTGCAGAGGGAAAAGTCACCCTGTGGGAAGCAGTGGGAGCTTTGTGCGACATCAAAGTTAAAGGGAAATTGGGAAGAGCCTTAGAGCCTAATTCTGCATTGCTCCGGAAACATTCCGGGTGGCTTGGATGCAATTCTTGTGCCCAAGGCTGAGCAAATGGCGCCTGGGGCTGAGTTCAGGACCAGCCGCAGCCCAGCTCAGCCCCCTGCCCCTTCCGGCCCCCCAGTTTCGAGCCTCTTCTGCCTCTGCCCTGACTGTGTCAGCTCCCTGCTGTCACCAGCTCCCCACACCAGAGGGAAGCCCTGGGGTTTCATCCTGGCCTCTTCCAGCCAGAGTTCTCCAGACAGACTCCACCAAGAGGATTATCACCTCCAGAGACCCCAAATTACTTATTTAAGTGGAGATCTCCTTGCCCAGGGAAAGGGCGCAGCAAGGAATTCTCCATCCCCTCTCCCTCAGCGTGGCAGGGAGGCAGTGGGGGATGCTTGGCACGGCCGGCACAGCTCGGGAGAGCCATGCACTGGATTTATTACAGGTTTCTACGGGAAAAAAAAAAAAAAAAAAAAAAAAAAAAAAGACCAAAATGCGCAAACCAGGGGCTTGGTGCTGGGATCCTGGCTTGCCGGTGGGATTAGCCGGCGTTCACTGGGAGAGCTGCGCTCCAGGCCGGCTCCAGCGTTCCCTGGATTGCTGCTTCCCTCTGTAGCTAGTCAGGGCATTGCAGGGAGGCTGCACACGGGAAAAGAGCCCAGCAGCGGGGAGAGAAAGCCGCAAACAGGAGATCCCCCAGCTCCGCTCCCCGTGGCACCCGGCTCAGCCCACGGCGGGGCTGCTCCCCCCGGGATGCGGGACCCGGCGGGTCCGGTTCCTTCGGCCCAGCGAGCTTCCCTGTGAACGGCCACCGAAATAATTTCCAAAGATTACTACGGAAAAGCTCCACGCAGTCGGTTGTCCGCCGTGCTGTGGAAAACCCCAGCCCCAGAGATAGAGGGAGAAGGAAAAGCGCGGACCAAGCTCCCCACAGCCGCTCCAACTGGGAGAACAACTCCCTGGAGAGGCAGAGCGGATGAACCTCCCTCTATCCAGCCGTGCTTCACTCATGTGCTGTGACCACAGAGCCTGAATAAATTATTAGAAAAATAATACTATTTGTTCTACTGAATAAAATACTAGAAAAATAATACTATTTATACCTACTGTTGTTTAGGTTATAATCTCGACTTTTTTCATCACAATGAGGACGGTGCAGGGCACTGTGGGCTTTCAGCCTGGCTGGGAGCACTGCCTGCCCACCGAGTCTCTGCGCTCTCTGGAAGGAGCATCTTTGACCTCACTATCAACTTTAGGGCTCAGGTTTAGCACCAGAAATGCTCAGTATTTGTTATCCCTTGGTGATTCACTGCTATCCCGCCACTCCAACAGCCCAGAATGAAACAGAACAGCGTTCTGCAGCCACCTGAAAGGGAGATAAATGCACAAACCCGGTGTAACAGGGCTATGACTAATTCCCAAGGACCTTCTGGGAGAGCAGGACTTCTGAGAGCCATCTCCACCTCTCACACGGAGCTGCTCCATGACTTGGGAACTGGCCCTGGCCCTTCTCTCCTCCGCACAACGAGACCCATCAGGCTCATCCTGCCCACAGCAAATAACTTAATGTCTGCAAAAATGCTGCCAGTGCCACGGTGCCGACGCTGCCCTGTGCTATCATTCATTTGTCCCGGACCGTTAAATTCATATCTGCAAAATGAACTTTGTAAAAGCAATAGAGAGCGAGTGAGCTTTCCTGCAGCACCCTTTGAATCTCAGGACTGCTCCGTCGGGTCCAGCAGCTTATCCACAGTTTTCTTTCCGAGGAGGAGGCAGGTTGGACAGGAATCCTCTCTGGAGGCAGTCACTGACAGCAGCCCGTGATGGAGCAGGAGGCTGAGGCCGCTGCTCCCCCTCCCTCCTTGGCAGCCCGGCCTCAGCCCTGCACGGGGACAGCCAGCCAGCCCCCGCATCCCACCGGGATCCAGCCCCTCCTTTGCTTCTCCTATCCAAGGCTCCTCCAAAAGTGCTTTCACTCCAGAGTTAAGGCACCTGGGAGCAAACTTTCCAAGACACTTTAATATTGTGTCGCAAACCCAAGAAGCAGAGCGGCCTCAAATCATCTTCCAGCCGCGTTATGGAGCGCTCGGGAGAGGGTCGTGCCGAGAAACTCACACACACCCAGAGCAAGGGGTTTCCTTTTGTAGTTTTGGGGGTTTTCCCCCTCCTACCTGAGTTTTGAGTTCCCCCGGAGGTTTCCCGCAGACAGGAGTGGCCTGGGATTGAGGATCTACGTTATTTACTGCACTACACTGGAGTAGCGTCCCGGTCGCCAAGGCAATGACATTGGAGCTGCTGAAAGCTGCGTGAAAAGTGAGGCAAAAGCTCCTGCGCTCCTTCCTGGAATAGGAGGCAGTTGCAAGGGGGTGGAGAGTGCTCAGCCAAGCGTGCCAGGGAATTAAAGCTGGTCACCAGCGCCAGAGTGACGCCGGGGCAAGGTGGCTGCGGGGGCTGCACCGGCAGCACCGCTGGGCTGTAAGCGGTCCCGGACACAGGGAATGGTTTGCCTCGGAGCAGAGCTTAAAGATCATCTCGTTCCACACTTTCCACTATCCCAGGTTGATCCAAATTCCGTCCGACCTGGCCTTGGACACTTCCAGGGATGGGGCACCCAGCAAAGGACACAGCGTAGGTCAAGGAGGTTCTTCCCCCTCAGATCGGTGGCCTGAGCAGGTTTGGTGTTTGCATTCAGCCAAGTGACCAAGTCGTCTCTCCCGGGGTGGCCAGGACAGCCCGAGGGATGGGGAAGGGCTCCGGGATCCCCCGCGCTGCTTTCCTGGGGGAGCAGCGATTTGCCAGGGCGCACGGAGAGGGGCAGTGGGTGAACGCTAAATATTTCTGATTAAAAACCATTACCGCAAGGCTAATTACGGACTCACAGACTCACTGTCACACTGACAGCCCTCTCACAAACTCCCGTGTGCTGGTCACTTGCCCTCGGCCGCGCAGGCAGGCAGCGAGCACTGCTCATCCTTGGGCGATCGCTGCTTGTGTTGAGGTCGCCTGTCCCCACTGGGGGACCCCCAGACACCCCCTGCCCGCAGGCACCCCCACATCACACGTGGGGCAGATGGTGACGGCAGAGCAGCTGTCACGTCTGTCCCTCTGTTGCGGGGGGCAGAAAACCGATGCCTTCACCCCCCCCAAACCACATCGGTGGGGCTGGAAGCAGTTTTTGGAATCGAAATAATCCGTAATGAAATCAAGACTCGAATCCTCAGAACCTCTGATAGCGCTGTTTATATTTAAGTGATGGCGATTGTGGCCCCCAAAGAGGGAGCGGGGTCCCACCCGGGCCGTGCTGGCCCTGGGGCGGGAGCCAGGCTGCCGCCACCCCAAAATTCCGGGGGTACAGACCATGGGGACGAAGGGAGGCAGTTGTGCATCCCGCTGGCTGTTCAGCGGGGAAGGGATGCCGAGCAGCCTCAGCCCGCGGGACCAGAGGGTTTTGGAGACGCTGGCTGTGTTTCGGGATCACAGACATCCCTGTCACCCTCCTCGTTCTCCCTTGGCTCTTCTGCTCCCTGGCAGCCGGCTGCACCGGGAGGGGGCTGTATCCCAAAGGAATATGCTCCCTGAGAGGGTTATCTGGGATCTGCACCTCCCATGGTGTGCCTGCATTTATTTATCGATTGATTAATTCATTCCAGTCAGTTCACATCCTTTTTGCTCGGGTATCTCCATTGCAATTGTTAGTTCCTCTGTCCTGTCCGGGGAATCTGGCGGGACATCCCACCTGTGCTCTCGTTGCTGTCGGTAATTAGCCGGCAGTAGCGATTAGCCCGAAGGGCTGATTAATTACCCAGAAGGGCTGCTTAATTAGCCAGGGCCATCCGGGCGCGGGACGCTGCCCGTGGAAAGGCGCCAGATAAGGGAGGGTTCCCTGAGGGTAGGGAGAGGAGGGGGAATAAGCCCCTCAGCTCATTAACCTGCCTCATTAGCGGCTCATTTGCATACCAATGCGGCTCGCGCGGCGCCTTCCCGCGCGCTTCCCGCCGCAGGGCGCCCCCTGCCGGGCCGGCGCGGGGACCACAACTCCCGGNCGATGGAGCCCCGGAGCCTGCGGGTCTGAGCTCAGAGGCTGCTGCCGAGAGGCCTTGAGGCAGAAAGAGTCAGTACCGGAGACCTGAGTTAGGCTAAATTAACCTTAATCAGCGAGATGAATTAGTACTTAAATATTAAGTAGTACCCGAAGGCAGCCTACAGGAAAGATGGAGGGGGACGTTTTACAACGGTTTGGAGAGGCAGGACAAGGGAGAACAGCTTCAAACTGCCAAAGAGCAGGGTTAGATAGGATATTAGGAAGGAATTCTTCTTTGTGAGGGTCCTGAGGCCCTGGCACACGGTGCCCAGAGAAGCTCTGGCTGCCCCACTCCTGGCAGAGTCCAGGGCCAGGATGGACAGGGCTTGGAGCACCCTGGGACAGTGGAAGGTGTCCCTGCCTATGGCAGGGGCTGGAACTGGATGGGCTTTAAGGTCCCTCCGAACCCAAACCGTTCTGGCATTCTATGAAATAAAATCATAGAATAAGACAGTAAGTAATTTTTTAAAAACTGGAGTTACTTACTCAGCAGTGATGGAATCAACGAGGATTCAATTTATTACTATAAAATAAATACCCTTACTATAAAACCCCCTTTCCCCCGGGTTTGTTCTCGCTGTAGTTTTCAGTGGAGCTCAGTGGCTATCAAATAGAATTACAGAATCCTAGACTGGTTTGGAGTACAAGGAACGTTAAAGCTCATCTCATTCCACCCCCTGCCATGGGCAGGGACACCTTCCACTACCCCAAGTTGCTCCAGCCCTGTCCAACCTGACCTTGGACATTTCCCGGGATGGGGCAGCCATGGAGTCTCTGGGCAACCTGTGCCAGTGGCTCACCACCCACAAGGAGGATTTTTTTTAGTTTTTAAAACAACACTGACCCTCTCTGAACTAAACCTGGGGTCACAGCGAGCCTGGCAGGGTCACCCTGGTGCTCCATCCAGGATCCTGCCCCAGCTCAGACCTGTCCTTGTCCCGCCCAGGCCTCGTGTATGCAGCACCGTTTGGTGGTCCGCGATGCGAGCTCCCTGCAGATCCTCCAGCTCTACACCTGCCTGGATCAGATCCAGTACATCGAGTGGTCCTCGGACTCCCTGTTCATCCTGTGTGCCATGTACAAGAGGGGCATTGTCCAGGTGAGGATGGAAGCAGGACAGGGTGTGTTTCCTGCTGGGATTTGGGTGCGATGTGAGCAAGAGCTTAACATCCAGCACTAGTCTGAGGCTTTGCTGAAGCCCCTGATGTTATTGATGACACAGTTCAAGGATAACCCAGCATGCCAGGATTTTGAACGCCACGACAAATGTCTTAGTTTGAAAAAGAATATATTATTTATCATAATAATATCTAGTAAAACAGATCAGAATTGGAGATTATCTTACCAATTTCTTATTGTAGTAGGAAACAAATAACATGCAAATTTGTTAAATGGACTAAGTCTGTTTAAATGTTGGATATTCAGAATATTTGTCACAGGGGAAAAAACCCAACCCCACATCATTTGCCATTTCCACGATCACCCAGAGGTGTGGGACTCACTTTTGCAGCGGGATCCAGCGCCAGTCCTTCATGGCTGCGGGTGGTTGTGTGTTCCTGTGCTCCCCGAGGTGGGATGCAGGAGCCTGGTGCCAGCTGCAGGGAATCCTCCCAGGCTGAGTTTGGGTGGGCTGATGCTTCCTGCGCTGTCTGGTTGCTCCCTGCCCCAGGTCTGGTCCCTGGAGCAGCCCGACTGGCACTGTAAGATCGACGAGGGCTCCGCAGGATTGGTGGCCTCATGCTGGAGTCCGGACGGGCGTCACATCCTCAACACCACCGAGTTCCATGTGAGTGTGGAGGCAGGGTTGCTCCCCTCGGTGTCAGATGTTGCTGTCTGCCTTTGCCTCCTAAAATAACCCAAAGCCCTTAAAGCTGCAGCGGTGCTGGAGAGCACGGGTGCAGCTCTGTACTCCTGTGTGTAACTCAGGTTAATTCCAGGTTAGGTGTTTGTTGTTCCACTAACATTTTGTCCTCTTGCTTCTGGTGGTAAGGTAGAAAATGGAAGCTTAGATTTGAAGGTTAAAGTTGTGTGCTGTAGAACATAGCCTGATGTTTTTGGTTTTGGTGGCATTCATCTAAGTCTCACAAGTCCAATAGGTTGCTTGCACGGTGAGAAAAGCTCAGGATTTCTAGTTAAAAAACTGAAACCATAAATATTTTGGAGTGATTTTAAATTAAAACTTATAGGCTTATGTTTATTGACCTATGAGATGAGATTTAGATCCAGATCCTGGAAATATTTTTCCAGTTGTTTCATTGGACACACAGGAGCCAAAGTGCTGGTGGAACCACTTGTAAAATTAAAATTATAACAACTTTAATGCTTATTAAGACCCATATTGGGGAATGCTACTAATGTAGAATCCAAATTGGTTTGTTGGAAGGCTTGTGGATTCTGACTCTTGCACCTTTTGGATTAGAGCTGATGATTCCTGTTATTCAGTACAATGATGAAGGGTCAGAAAATAGCCAAGAACAGCATCTGAGACACTTTCTCTTTGTGTTTACTCTTTCCAAACCTGTGGAAGGGTTTTAGGTGACAGGGTCTTTTGCCATGACACTGGTTAGCACAGAATTTCCATGCTGCAGAGCAAGATTCCCCCTTTTCTTGGGCAAATCCCAGTGTTAGTGGGATATGGCTGTGGACTCTGCCACGTGTGTACAGACCCGCTCCCCATCCCTCTAGATAGGAGTGCTGAGTTTAGGCCTTGGTTTTCCCAGGTGTGAATTGCCCTAAAAGCAGCAATAAAAATGAAAAACCAGCCCAGAATTCCAGCCTGGAGGCAGTGCAGCCATCCCTGCTGGTCAGGCAGCAGCGGAGGAGGCAGAACTGCAGGCTGGGGCTGTGTGAGGCTGTGAGAGGATCTCGTGGCACGTGTGTGTGGGGGTGGACCAGCGAGGATTTATTGCCTCCCAACAGAACTCGGTTTGACCTTAGAGGATTTCATTAAGCCTTTGCCAAGTTGGCATCTGTGTTGGGATAAGTTTCCTTTCCAGCTGTAAACAGGTTGCTAAATTAGCTGTTGTCAGACAGCTGCCGGGGCCAGGCCGCGGTTGGAGCTGTGTTTACTCCTTCCCTGCTAAATCCGCAGTCTAGGGGGATGGACGTGGGCAGTGCTCAGGATATTTAATATCAGTGTGTTATCGAATCCAGAGATTGCCTGGAGGGTTTGGGGGTTCCCTGTCAGCCAGCTCAGCTGGGCTTTGCTCACTTCCAAACAGCACTAGGTAACCACTCGTTCTTGTTATTCCTCAGGTCAATGTGTGAACTCCACCGAGAGCTCACAAGGAACTTCCTTATTCCCTGAGTTTTTTAAAGGTTATGGTTGTGCTAATTTCCTTCTAGCAATCTGTACTTTACCAGTGCCTCAGAAAAATCATCACAGAATCCTAGAATAGTTGGGGTTGGAAGTGCCCTCTGGAGATCATCCAGTCCAACCCCTCTGCCAAGGCAGGATCACCTGGAGCAGGTGACACAGGAGAGCATCCAGGTGGGTTTGGAATGTCTCCAGAGAAGGAGATTCCATGCCCTCTCTGGGAAGATGTTCCAGTGCTCTGCCACCCTCCACGGAAAGAAATTCTTCCTTATGTTGAGGCGGAACTTGTTGTGTTTTAGTTTATGGCCATTGCTCCCTGTCTTGTCGCTGGCACCTAAGAAAAGAGTCTGACACCATCTTCTGATACTTGGAATTCATCAGCTAATTTGTAGAGTTTCTTTGTGGTCCGTGTTCCTCCTCTACTCTGGGAGGCAGTTCCACATTATCAGTGTGACTTGTGGAGGGTGTTGAACCCCATGTGACTCCTTTCAATGCCGTCGTTCCACCAGAATTTACAGGCACAGGTAGAGCTTAACCAACAGCTGCAGGTGAAGGATCTGAAGAAAAGCAAATGAATCCTCTTCACATTTCGGAAAGTGCTCAAAGCCAGCTTGGACAGGGCTTGGAGCAGCTTGGTCCAGTGGAAGGTGTCCCTGCCCATGGCAGGGGCTGGGATAAGATGAGCTTTAAGGTCCCTTCCAGCCCAAGCCATCCTGGGATTCTGTGATTCTCTACTTCCTCATGACCCTCGTGTTTTGGGATAAATAGTGTGAAGATGTTCTGGAGTGTTTCTCTGAAGAGCTGTGCTTATAAACTACATACTTTGTCTCATTCCATGTCAGGTCCTTAAGCATTAAGGAGCTTCTTTGGAGCTCCAGCAGCAGGGAAAAGTGTGTGTTTCTGTGTGTATCCCAGCTAATCCTTAGTAACTGTGCGTGGCTGAAAAATGCTTCCTGGCGAGGAATGTACTCCGAATAATCTTCTGAAATCCGGTGCTGACAGACACTGCTATGTAAGGGGGCTGAGTGACCCAGTCAAGTCTGGGACAAGAGTTGACAGTCATTTGAGCTGTAGGTTGTTTAAAAGTGTGTTTTTGTCTGCTGAAAATCACCAGTCCTACACCTGCCTAGAGCTGTCAACATCGGGCTGTGGTCCTGGGCCCAGAGCTGGAGACTGTTTATCACGTTACCATCTAAATACTTTTTATTTCTCAGCTGTTTTTAGGCTATTTAAAAATGCTTCTGCTTTTGGTTTGCTTTTCCACTGCAAAACAACAGCTGAAAACTTCTCAGACACCATTATCGTGAGGATTTGAGTTTGACAACTCCACTCAATTGAGTCACCTATGCTGAAGTGAAAGTATCCCCCAAAAGAGCAGTGGAGAAGGGCTTGCTGCAGACTTCACTGACCATGGGCTGTTCTCAGCCTATAAAAACAATTGTCCTTCTCCATGAATTCCCTAAGAAAGGCAATGAGCAGCAATGGAAATTTCCTGTAATTTTTGAAGCATTTGGTTTCTTCTCTCACCCTCTGTGTTTGGTGTTTCTGTTGCTCCTGATCCTGTCTGCAAGCTGTGACATAATCCTTCTAATCTTCCTCATCTCATTTATGTTGGCAACTTAAATGGGATTGTGGAATGTTCCAGGTGGGAATATGAGGCTTTTCCCTTTCTGTCACAATTCAGTTGTAAACACAGTGTTAAGGGAAGGGGGTGTGAAATCCATATATTAAGCACATAATGTGAGTTTCTCTGTAGGAATGTCTGAATGGACACAAATGGAACAACGGAAAAGGATCCTACTTTCGGGATTTAAAATGATTTGGTTTTGGATGTTCCTAGCACTGAGCCAAACCATCGAGTTGTGTGAGTTGGGTGAGCAGTTACAATGGAATTACAGAATATATCTGTGTGCTTCCCTCTGAGCCTGCAGCCCTTGCAGGGGAGACAGAGTTGAACAGACAAAGAACGACAGGATGAGAGGACACAGCCTCAGGCTCTGCCAGGGGAGGGTCAGGTTGGACATCAGGAGGAATTTCTTCATGGAAAAGGTGGTCAGGCATTGGAAGGGATGGTAGGGGAGTAGTGGAGTCCCCATCCCTGGAGGGGGCACTTGGTGCTCTGGGCTGGGTGATAATGTGGGGATCAGGCACAGGTTGGACTGGACTCGATGATCCTGGTGGTCTTTTGCAACCTCAGTGAGTCTGAGTGGAGGATTTGAAACAAGGTGTTCTTTAAGGTCCCTTCCAACCCAAACCGTGCTGTGATTCTATGATCTTGTTAGGTGCTGGAGGCGTGTTGTGGTTGATAGATGGAGTGAAGATGGTGGCTTTGCTTATCAGAGGTGTCTGGTTTAGTGGTAGTCTGGGTTTTTGCTGGTGTATTTTTGTGTGTGTGACAGTGCCATGAAACGTGTTTGGCTGTGCTCTGTGGGCTCTCCCCAGTGCTGCAGAGGCACTGGGGCAGTTTGTTGCCCATGTTTTGGGGCACACAGGGCAGGGCAGTGCCCCCTCAGCAGTATCAGGGTGTGATGGCACTGAAACATCCAGTGCCAGGCGCACATGCTCAGCAGTGAAGAACAGGAAAATCATTCTTGTCCTCCTTGAGGAGTCACAAAGCTTGACCCTTTCGGAGAAGCTGCTGTTTTTACAACAAATGGAGGTCTAGATTGTATATTAGGAAAAATTTGTTCGTGAAAAGGATTGTCAAGCATTGGGCAGGCCCCACAAGGGAGGGGTGGAGTCAACCTCCCTTGGGGAATTTAAAAGACATTTAGATGTGGCACCTGGGGACATGGTCTAATGGTGGCCTTGCCGGTGCTGGGGAAATAGTTGGACTCAGTGGTCTTTGAGGGCTTTTCCATCCTAAATGATTCTGTGCCTCCATGATGGAGCAGAGATGGATGCAGAAATATTTTGAAACAAAGGTGGCCTTACCTTTTCTTTGGCTGAGCCTCAGGCAGGGCAGAGGTGACAGTGGCAACTCAGCCCGGGTTGTGCTGTGTCCCATCTCCAGAGATTTGTGTGCCCTTGAGCTCAACGTGAGCAGCAAGGTGTTGCCTCCTGAGGCTTGGAGCAGGCAGTGTGGTCCAGGATGGAAGTGTGTTTGATGCTCAGCAGGCCAGGGGAGCTGTTCACGAGGCCGAGTAGCAGCACTCGGATGCCTTTGTCAGGAAAAATGATGATCCAGCCCTCAGCATTTGAAGCCTGCAGCTGCTAAGCTTGTATTAAGTGGCTGGAGAATGTGTGCTGTGTGTTTTGCTTAGGGGAGGCAGGGCAGCCAGTGCATTTAGGGCTGCAATTAATAGGCCCCAGCAGCATTTCAGTGCTGCAGTTGCTGCAGAAGAATGTGTGGAGGCATCGTGTTGGTATTTTTAAAGTAAATCTTGCCTGAGCAGCAGACTGACAATGCTGGGTTTGGGTGGCCGGAAGTGAGCGGCCCCAGGGATAAAAGATGATTAATGTTCATCTCGTGGGTTCCTCCAGGAGCTGCTGAACTTAGAGGAGGAGGTTCTGCCCCTCTGCACTGCCCAGGTGAGGCCCCACCTGCAGAGCCGCTCCAGCCCTGGGGTCCCAGCATAGGAAGGACCTGGAGCTCCTGCAGAGAGTCCAGAGGATGCCCCAGGATAATCAGAGGAATGGAGCAGCTCTGCTGTGAGGAAAGGCTGGGAGAGTTGGGATTGTCCAGCCTGGAGAGGAGAAGCTTTGGGGTGACCTCATTGTGGCCTTCCAGTGCCTGAAGGGAACTTGCAGGAAAGATGGAGGGAGATGATTTCCAAGGGCCTGGGGTGACAGGACAAGGAGGAATGGTTTGGCACTGACAGAGGGCAGGGGTAGGTGAAATACTGGGAAGAAATCCTTCCCTGTGAGGTTGGACAGGGCTTGGAGCAACTTGGTCTACTGGAAGGTGTCTGTGTCCATGGCAGGGAGTGGGACAAGATGAGCTTTAAGGTCCCTTCCAGCTCAAATCATTCTATGATTCCATGGAAAAAAGATTTGTGTTATTTCTTCAAATCTCAGGATTTTATCTGACGTGTCAGGCAGAAGGGACTGTTTGGGGTTCCATGGATCTCTGATGCAGAGGCAGTGTTTATTGGGATTCTGAAGCTTGGTTTGAGCCCTGTAAATCCCTTGAATTGTGCTTCCCACCAAAACCTGTCATGTCAGCAAGGGAAAACCGTCCAACTTCTGTTGCAACACAGAGCCTGCAGTGCTACCAGTGAAGCAGATCCACAGACTGCTCCCTCAGGATCCCTTGTCATCATTGAACAGTGCCAGGTACTTCAGGGAAGGAAAAGGTGTGTCAAGGACAAACCTACAGAAAGGTGTAGGAGAACCTTCCTCCCCAGAGTGCTGGGATGCTGCTGGGCTGGGTGGGATGTGGGAGGAGGAGGAAATGGGGACAATGCTGGTGTTTTACATAGCGGATCAGAATTAATTTTGGTGTTCAGTAGTTCAGGGAAAGGCGCCTTTGTGATGGAGATGCCTCACTGCAAAAACTCATACCTGTAGCTCTTCCTTGGTGCAGGAAAACACAAGTTAAAAACCTGACCCTGGAAACATTCCTTGCTCCAGCTCCAAATGCAAAAGTTCACGTGCCATCCCGGTGAATGCCCATGTGTCTGGGGCTGCCGTTGCTACGGGAGAGGGAGTATTTGTTTTTAATTGGGTAATGTGCAGATGGCAAGGCAGAGCCTGGAGTGCAGCTGTGACCTTGGGGAGCTGTGGGGAGGTTGGGTCTGCAGCTGCCTGCCCTCTCTGCAGCTCTTGGTGCTTGTGGAGGCACAGGTCTCCAGAAATCCCCCAAACACCAGTGTAAAGCCTTGCTTTGCATAGCAGGTTTTGGGTGTCTGAATTTTTCAGTAATTCTGTAAGGGTGCCTCCTTGTGTGTGCCTGAGGAGGGAAGAGCAAAACAAAAATCAACATTCAAAGTTGAGGGTTTCTAAGTGTAAAATACAGCTCAGTGTTCACACTTGGTAGCCTTTTCCCAAGGGAAATGTTCTGAAGGGGCTGAAACTTGTCATCCATTCATGAAGGCAGGAAACTCCCATCTCTCCTCCAGATTCTGTGATGAATCAATTTTTCCAATTGCAAAGTGGCTCTGGGCAATAGATTGGGAAGACATTTGTGTTAATGTCAGGAACTTCAGTGTTTGTGAAGAGGTTTTCTCTGTGTCAGTGGTGTGAATTTTGTATCTCCATCTAGAGTACTCATGTAAGTTTGGGGTAAATTCCCTGCTCACTGTCAGAAACTGGGAAAGAATTCCTCATGGCTGCTTCCCAGGACATTATATTATACAAAATAGCTGCAGAATTAATTAATCACAGAAGGTTCATTGATCCATTTTGTGTTGCTGAATTAGGTTGACGTTTTCCTATTAATTCTTTTCTTTTTAATCTACAAAAATAACCCAAACTGCTCCCTGTCTCTGTGCCAGCTGCGAATCACCGTGTGGTCCTTGTGCACCAAGTCTGTGTCTTACATCAAGTACCCCAAAGCGTGCCAGCAAGGTAAGTGTGTCACACACCTACCTGGGAATGGTCCTTTAATATGGCAGGAAGGGAAAATGACTTGAATGTGATGACAAACCCCACGATTGGGAACAGGGTCTGGTCCTGTCCCTTCTGAGCAGCACCTGCAGCCAGGTTGTGGTGTCTGAGTGAAGGATTCCAGCTGATCCATGTGCCTGCTCTTCACGTGTGCATCTGTGTTGTGTTTGCCTCTGGGGGATCCTTTAAGACATGAAATTATGCTGGATGTGCTCGCGATGAAAAACATTAATCTGAAGTGACTTTTGTCATCTTCTGCATATGGAAAGGCTGGAAAGGGAAGCTTGTGTTAGGGCTGTCAGACCACATGGCTGTGGTGAGCAGTTTCCTGCCCAAGGCTTGTGTCCCAGAGATGACAAAGACAGTTATGTATTCTATGTAAAATCTAAGGGGATGGGCAGCAGTGGAGACCTGATGGTTGCATAACTGATCCATTTAGCCAGGCTAAATGAAGTGGTTATTTGAAATCTGTTGGGTTTATGTAACAACTGTCAGTGGTTAGATGTGTTTTGAAGCACACTGGAGCTCTGCATCCCAAGAAATTGTACATTCTGAGCTTAAAAATTGCTGACACAATGAATCAGTATCGCTGTGCTTCGCCCTGATTAATGTGACCTTCTGTGAAGAGATTCTGTCTTTTTTATTTCTGCTTTGAACTGGGAGTAACTGTTCCTTGCTGAAGCCTCATCAGCTCTTCTGCCTTGTTGTGTGATTTCTATTTAAGCCAGTTTTAATGAATCTGTCCCGTGGCAGGGGTGGCTTTCACCAAGGACGGGCGCTACATGGCCGTGGCGGAGCGACGCGACTGCAAGGATTTCATCAGCATCTTCGTGTGCAACAACTGGCAGCTCCTCAGGGTAAGCTCTGCCTCTCCTCCCACTCTGTGGAGGTTACCTGCACATATTGCACACTACTCCATTAGAAACAGCCAGAGTAGCATGTGCTTGGTACGTGGGACGTGTGATAGAAACTGTTCACGCATGGGATCAGTCCATGGAGGGTGGCATTCACCATGGGCTGGATCTGAGCAGTTAAACCTCACAAAGAACGTGTCTGTGTGTTGTGTCACCTCTAATTTGGGAGTTCTGAGCCTCACAAGAAGCTGAGAGAAAATCTGGGAAACACCACTCAATGTTTGTCGTGTTCTTGAGCTCTTCTGTAATGAGCCTTGTAGTGGAAGCTGTGGCTGCCCCATCCCTGGAGGTGTCCAAGGCCAGGCTGGATGGAGCTTGGAGCAACCTGGGATAGTGGAAGGTGTCCCTGCCCATAGGATGGGATGAGCTGTAAGGTCCCTTCCAGCTCAGACTATTCTGGGATTATGTGATCCTCTACTGGGCTTTAAGACACAGAATTAAGTTTCCTGGATTTTTGTCTGATTCTGTGTAACCAATTCAATTTTCTTATGAAATTATGTTCATTTGAAGGTATGGAAACTTTCAGCTTTTCTGTAGAGGGGATCAAAGATCCACTGAATGCAGCACGTATTACAAGAGGAAATATTTTTGTTGCTACTCTGATGTACAAAAAGCTCTTTAGTGTTTGTGGTAGCCCTCCGGAAGGTTAAAACTGAACATTCTGTCAGCTTAGATGCAACAGGATTTGTTGACATATTTCAAATGGTTTTGTGGTTTCTCTTTTGTGGGCAGCATTTTGACACAGAAACCCAGGATCTGTTTGGGATTGAGTGGGCTCCTAATGGCTGTGTGCTGGCAGCGTGGGACACGTGCCTGGAGGTAGGAGGAAATGCAGATTATTTGCTTGAAGAGTTCAAGCTGGTCTTTGGCCATCATGTTTATAGCAGTGACTAAAATAATTAGTGTTTAACATGTTTCTTTTGAACATAAAAGGCTGTGAGTCCAGCTTTTGTTAAATATTACACTTGTATTGGGGATGGGTGTCCTTTCAAGTGGATGTTGCTATTCTGTAAACCTTCAATGACAGCAAATTATTCCTCATTTATCTTGCAAAAAAAGGTAAACATTGCAGAAGCTGCTATTGAAATAATGAAAGAATAATGGAAGAAGAATAATGGAAGAATGTAAGTCTTCTACAGCTTTACTGACATTGCACTGCACAGTGATTTTTACAGTTAATGAAAGTACTCATCCAAAAAGAGAACAACAAAACTCTTAACTCACAGATAAGAGACCATTTGTACCTGTGTATTTAACCTGCTGCATGTTAAACAGGCAGAGTGTGGCAGGGGTGATTTGCCTGCCTGTGTTCCCAGCAGCATTGCTGGATTTTGGAGTGGCTCTGTCTGTGTTTCAGTACAAGGTCCTGCTGTACTCCCTCGATGGGCGGCTGCTCTCCTCCTACCGCGCCTACGAGTGGCCCCTGGGTGTCAAATCTATTGCCTGGAGTCCCAGCAGCCAGTTCCTGGCCATCGGCAGCTTTGATGAAAAGGTGAGCGATGTTTCCTGCCTCCTCTATGGAAACCATCTGGAGAACTTTGCCCTAACAGTCTGCCCTTGCCACGCTCCATGTGCCAGGTGCGTATCCTGAACCACGTGACGTGGAAGAAGATCACGGAGCTTGACCACCCAGCAACCATTGCCAGCAAAAAGACTGTAAGTGTGGATCCCAAATCCATGGGGTCCTCAGCAGAGCTTGGGTGCTGCTGTTTGTATCTGAAAGATGCTGATGAGTCCATTTCATTCTGGAGACTTTGCCTTTTCCCCCTAGGGCTTGGGAAATTGCATGGCAACCTGGGAATATAACAAAAATGTGGGAACCCTTTCAAATTCGATGGAATATGTGTCCATGACCGTCTCTCTTGAGCAGTAATAGATTCTCAGATGCTCCTGTCACGTGCCAGTGTATTTTGGTGGCTGCATTACCAATTTGGGTGAGCAGCTGATGGCAAACTGGAAAACTGAACAGCAGAGACTTGTCTCAGCTTTATACAATTCCTAACTTTAAACTGTGCTGGAACTGGATTGTGTTCAGATTTTCCATCCTGTGTGGACAGGCTCATCCAGCTCACCTAATGGGCATTTCCTGGAACATCTGTCAGCACTGATTTTTATCCTTTATACCTGTACCTGCAAGGCCTGACAGATTCTGGGCTGTTGGCAGCAGGTGCAGAGCTGCTGTTCCCAAAATCTCAAGCTGATCTCATCCCTGGAGGTAACCAGAACAGTGTGTGGTGCTGTTTGCCACTGCAGAGGGACTGAACAGACCTCCTGGAAGAGTTTGTGTGTGGATTGTAAGCCTGCAATATTTACATGACTCTGCCTCTTAACCAGAAGCAAGGCACGAGCCATTAAAGCACCTCAGCAAAGCTTCTCACGGCTGGAAAATGCCTTAACTTCCAGTTAAGTGTAAAATATGTCATGGAAAACAAATGGAAATAGCTCTGTTAATCTCCACTACACAGACAGGAATTGCAGTTGCTGTGTTTTATCCTGGTGCTTGTGTTTGGGAATATGTTGCAGGCACACTAAAAATATTTTTGCTATTTTCCTTCTGCAGCGCTGCACTTCAGTTGTGATAGAATCAAATTAAAGATTTTGGTTGCAAAAATGAGATTCATGTTCCTAGTGTAATGGGGATGATTTAATTTGCTGTCAGAAATAATGAACGAGGTGCAGTCCCTCAGACTTACTCTTTGCAGTGTTTTTCCTGATCATGGCTCCAAATGGCCCATGATTCACTGGGAATACTGGATTCCAGGTCTGCCTACTGAAGCCCTTTCCTCTGTTGATGAACCAGGGGGTGCTGAGATGTACTAAATGAGCCAGTGGGATGTGGGTATTTGGTAACAGCCCATGTTCAAACTCTCCAAGGCCCTTCGGTAGAGCTCTCACTTGTTTCTTTGTAGATTGTGTATAAAGAAGTGGAGAAATCCCCAACTGTTGACTCAGAGAGACTTTCTTTCCTTCCAACAAGAGCATTGGCTAGTTCTCTCTTCAGCACACAGAGTAAATGTAAGCCAAAGTATACTCAAACCAGACACTTGAGTTTGCCTTGGGAAGTCTTTAAATAAACATTGTAGGTGAACTCTGCCCCTTGGATGGTGGAACAGATCCTCTGGATGTTCTCTAGGGCAGTAAAAATCAGTCTCAGTCTTTGTGGCACTGTAAATCACCTTTGGTTTATGGTGTTTGAAAAAGTACTTAAAAGGTAGTAGAAAAATTAATCTCTCCTCATTTTCCTGATTTAATCAGTCATGCCTGCATTTCCAGCCTTTCCTTTTCTATAGGAGGGCAGGAATAGTAGCAGGGTGGCTATGTGAAGATGTGATCCCTTAAAGCAATTGAAATTGTGATTAGAACATCTTGAGAAGAGTAAAATGTGGTCCTATCACTTCAGACATAAGGGGTTTTAACAGTTGGATGTAAATGCATTGTCCATCCAGGCTCACTTAGTGAAATACTTTTATTTCCTGTTCCAGATGAAATTTCCCAGGTGCCAGTTTCTTTACAGTACATCAAACCAGTTGCTGACAGGGCAAATCCCAAAGTGGGAGTTGGGATGTTGGCCTTCAGTGCAGATAACTGTTTCCTGGCTACCAAAAATGGTAGGTTCCGACTGCCCTGCCTTGGAGGGGAAACCATGTGGGGCATCTGGGGGGTTTCCTTAGCAGAAATGATCCTTTGCACTATAAAAAGAGTCATGGCCCTGTAAAATCAGCGCTGTTGTGAGATATGTAACTACAGAGGAATCCCAGCCTGTCTTCTAGTGTGTGTTAACTGTTGTGAGCTGCCAGAGCTGCTGATCAGGGCATGATTTCAGCCCGTGGTTAATGAAAATAATGGGGTTTTATGTTTCTTCAAGCTTGTGAGAGCTCACTGTAGTGAAAATGAAACTCATCTTCCCACTTTCAGCCTGTGTCTCTTAAAAGGCAGAACTCTGCTCAGCCTGTAGCAGGAGGAATTCTGACTTCCTGAATAGTGAAAGTCATGGAATTAATGTTCCATTTTCCCCTTTGGTGCTGAGGAGCTGTTTGTGCCTGGATGCCAAAGCTCTGGGTCAGGTGCAAAACCCATCAGACTAATGTGATAAAGGCAGGGAAGGACTGGCAGATGGACTAGATTGCTTTCACTAGAAATTTTTTTCAATATTTCCGAGGCTGAATGGTTCCTGAAGGCTCTGCTGGGCAAAACCCAAGTGAGTGGTGCTAACCCTGGGGTGTACCTAGAGGTTCGCGTTGGATGAATTTATTTCTTCCTGCGCATTTAGCAAAACCAGGCGTGATCCTTTTACCCTCCAGCTCTCACCACTGCTGCTCCCTCTGCAGATAACATCCCCAACGCCGTGTGGATCTGGGACATCCGGAAGCTGAAGCTGTCGGTGGTGCTGGAGCAGCTGTGCACCATCCAGTATTTCCAGTGGGACCCCTGCCAGCCCCGCCTGGCTGTGTGCACGGGCAGCAGCAGAGTGTACCTGTGGTCCCCAGCTGGCTGCATCGTGGTGCAGGTGCCCGGGGAAGGTGAGCAGCAGCTGCCACAACCTCTCAGCAACTGCTCGGTGACAAAATACTGTTTTTAAGTTGATCCCAGTGTTGTCCTGGAAATAGCTCAGGCGTGTCACGGTAGGACACGGAATAGATGGACTCGGTAGAGTTGTCAGAAGAGAAAGAAGGCTTTATTTACAATCCCAACAGTTTCTTTTAGAACACGCTGTGTTCCATGTCAGTTCCATGGCACTGACACTGCTCTCCATGGGTTCAGGAATAGGAAACAACACCTGGGCACAGTTGTTACGGGAAGGGAACACTGTTTACTGAACCTGCTTTGAGAAATGGAGAGAGATGTTTGGAAAAAGAAACTCTTGCCAGCTTCCCCTTGGGAAAGGAGCTAGCAATGGTTACCAAGCTAAAATTCTCTCAGGCTCAGAAATAGTGAGCCCACGCAGGTGTGTTCTCGGAGCTGCTTAAAAATGGGTGTTTTCACCCCGGGGAGAAGAGGCTATTGAGACACGGGAGATGTCTCAAGGACAGCACGGGGCCAGCAGGGATTGGTGTGGCTGAGTCCAGCTGCCTTTGCCTCCAGCAGGAGGATGGGCTGCCACCTCCTTGCTGACACACTCGGATCTCTTCCTGCAGGTGACTTCCAGATCGTGTCTCTCTCCTGGCATTCCAGCGGGGACTCCATGGTGCTCCTGAGTAAGGACCACTTCTGTGTGTGTTACTTGGAAAGAGAAGAGGTTAAATAAAAGAACTAAAACGCATTAAAAACGCTCGCAAGTCTGAGGAAGAAAGAGGAAAGGCGTCAAAACCTGTTGCCCAGTCTGAAGTGTTTGTATTTATAAGTTATTTATTTGAAGGAGCTCCAAGCTCAGTGTGTGAAATACTGTGACTGCATTTGAATGAAGTGATGTAGCAAGTGAAACGTAGGGAATGAGTGTCTGCTGCAGGAGAACCTGAGTATTGATGGAGTTGGATATCTCTTTTTCAACTCTGAACCCTTATTTTCTAAAACTGTAGCTCTGTGTATATAATGTATAGCTATTATTTTAATTTTCTATTTCCAATAAATATTTTGATAGTTGCAAACTATAAACCTGCACCTCTGCACTTGAAAGTCTGTTTCAGTGTGATCAGTGATGTGATGATGTAGTGATTTATCCCAGCACAAGGAAACTGTTACTTGCACACAAATAATTTTGGGTGACAGTAATAACTGTGCCTGGGCCACCATGGATTTATTACATGGAATCTCTGCCAGAGGCATCACAATTGACAGTTTAAGATGCTGAATTACAGGTAACTGAAATGGGAGGTTTTGTCCCAACTCTGGTGCCAAATAGGAGTGGATGGTGTGGCAGGGAAGGAGCAGTTGGATGTCCTTCCAAGGAGGGAGCCTCTTGTTAGGAATCTGCTGGATGTTTTTTCTAATTTCACAGCCTCAGTCTACAGAAAATGAAGAACAAATACCAAGTAAGAGTTGAAATTTAACTTTACTGCAAGGTTAATGAAAATTGAACAGGAAACTTAGAAAACACAGGGAGAAGCTTGGAAAGCTGGAGTCAGGAGAGACTGCAACAGGAGTTTCACACTCACCTACATTAGGTCAAAAACCCCACCACTGCATCACAGTGTTCACCAGCAGATGGATGCTGAGATGAAAGGGCATGGAGAGAAGGTCATGCACAGGGAAAAAGCTTGTTAGAGTCCCCTCCTGAGCAATTACAGCTGAAATATCTTGGGCTGCTTCTGAATTTCATCCCTGGATGAGAGGTTCAGTACAGGAATGTATGAACCAAGGCTGACACAGTGCTGAAAGTTTTCTCTGTCTCCATTAAGAAGTCCTGGCCCAAACTAGAGTAGATTTAAGAAAAATGGTTAGGAGTATCAATCTAACCAAAATAGAATTCCTTTTCAGTTCTACACAGAACAGCATAGAAGGCAAACGTGTTTGTCAGGCTTTTGGGAACATTCTCTGACAACAGTCTTTATTCTGTGGCTGCAGCAAAGAAACAGAAGTAGAGAAGAAGTTCCAGTAGGTTCTTAGAGGGATTTTTACAAGAAGCTCAGAAATGCATATTGAGTTCACAAACGGCTGCTGAGCAGGTGCAACAGTGCAGCTTTAGCAAAAGCCAGCAAATACTGTTAAAGACTGACTGACAGCTTCGAAAATTCCTAACAGGCATTAATCAGAGCACTGAGATCATGGTGACTGGAACAGCAATTCCTCTTAAACGACACAACGCAGTCCCAAGCACACGACAGGGTTTGACACCGTACACAGGGATACAGCAGGGCCGTGGCACAAAGGTTCTGCTGTGCTCCGGGGGTTTCAGCAGAGTCCAGTGGCACTTCATGGGCTGGGAACATGCCATGGCTCATTCACCCTGCGTAAGGACCAGTGAGAGCTGTAAATCAGGTACAAAATATGAGACTGACACCACCCTGTGTCTGCTTCAAATCCAACCAGTGTGTTCCCCAACAACCTGGGAGCTGNCCTTCTTTATCACATGCTCTACCCTCAGCACCCTCTCCCCAGGGCACCACCAGCAACTCACTTGCCCTTGACCAAGCAAAGGGGGTTTAAAATCCAATTTTGCCTCTGGTCATGGAGTAGCCCAGCTTGGCCTCGTTGTTGATGAAGGACATCAGCCCCAGGTAGGTCTCGATGAGGATGGGCCGCTCCAGCACCAACACCCCGTTGGCACTTCCTGGCACTGTGCCCTCCTTGTGGGCTTTCTTCACAGCCTGGATCAGCTGCGTTTGAAAGTTCTCCAGCTGGAAGAAATCACCTTGCTTTTGCAATGTTTTCAAACTGTTACGACAAGCAGCTGCTGCTAGGGAATGGTGAAGGATTAGCATTAAAGCTGTAGCTGTCCAGGCCTCTCATGGGCTGTGATGGTTACAGTCTGATATTTAACTTCAATGATTAAGAAATTTCACACAGGACACTGCTGATGTGTGACTTAAACAGGGTAAAGATTTATCAGTGACCAGGTGTTTATTTCTGACTGTGGTTCTGCCCTGATCACTGATGAATTACACTTAATAGCATTCTAATTTTAGGCAAACCTTCACAGGGAAGCACCTATTACAAAAAGAACAGAGAACCACCTCGGTGAAGGCTTTCAGTGAGCAATTAAACCATCTGTTAATTAGCTGGCAGTCCTAGATGAAAAGTCTATCAGCCTGCCAGGAAAGTAAGAGCAAGATCCATTTGCTTTTGGGTTTTACAGCACTCTGCACCTTTGGAAGTTTTGGCTCCCTCTGTGTTTCAGCCAGTTATGGGTGGCTGGCAAAAGTGGGCAGTGGGGACACCCTGCAAGTCAAAATTTGGAGACTGAGGAGATGGAGCTCCCCGCTCTAAATTCTACCTTTGATGTAACTGATTTTATTTGATTAATTGACGTATTGCTTAAAAATAATGCAAGTTGTGTCCATCCTACGAGCTCAGTGAGCTGCCTGGAGCAGCAGAGGCCGTTCCTTACCCGGCACAGGGACGAGATCTTCTCGTCAGCATCTGCCATGGGGTGCTCAGTGAAGGTCACGTAGGGGATGTTGGTGGACCAGGGGTTCCACCTGTTGATGAAGGAGGCTCGGCTTTGCTTGTCCCACTGGATGCGGACACCGACACCTTCCCTCCTGACAGTGCAGAAGGAACAGGGTAAATCTTCCAGTCTTTTGAGCAAGGTTAACTAAAAATGTTCTGTCTGAAAAAGACCTACTTGAAACTAGAAGCTATCTTGAAATACAAGTGATAGTAAATTTTACTGTAGGCAAGAAGTGCAATAATTCAGCCCCAGAAATGTGCAAAGGGCCATTCTTATGAGCTGAGAGCAAGAAGGTGGAGCACCTGGGACACCCTGGTCATCCTTCACAGCCTGTGACAGCCCCTGTGTACAGGGGATCTCCCACTCACAGCTTTCTGCTCATGCTAGGGTGGTGTTACCACTACTTACTGCGTTATGTAACGGTGATGAATTTCTGCTTCCGAATCTACTCATCTTGAAAGTCCTTGAGCAACTTGCTGCTAGTGCAACTACTCACCACCCCAGCAAACCAGCAGCTACCCTGAGGTCTTCTAATAAAGCTTCAGGAATTGTTTGTAAAGTTAAGCAAGCAAAAGGAAGAATTCTCAGACCGTTCCAGTGGTCAGGCTGACAGCTCAGTCCGTTCCCAATAACTGTGCAAGACTTACACGTGACTGTGGCTGCTTACTTGTTCAGAGATTTGGGTGGGAACTCAAACTCTCCCACGGAGATGGTGTCCACGGCGCTGAGGGCAATCCTGGTCACATGCTGGCACTGCAGGCTGATGAAGTTGTACTTGCAGACCAGGAGGGACCAGTCCGTGATGAGGACAAGGCGCTCCTTCTCATTGTTCCAGTGGTCGATTCTGGGGAGAGAACACAACTGAGCTTTAAGTGGTTTTGACTCCTGGCTAGAAACACTCAAGAGCTTGGCAGATAAGGACAGCTGCTGAGGAGAACAAATCTGAAGTTTCAGTCATGCTGTATTTTGGTGGTTTTTTTTGCTTTGCACCAGCAGGGCCAGTGCAGAGTTGAGGATCTGTGCCCTGCCGCACACACGGGGCTTTGGATCACTTTGTTAAAGCTACGCCTGCACTTTACTGCAGGAGTGGGCTCTTAGTGGGACTGCATTTCGTTAACTGGGGAGCGTTGGTGTGGATCTGGACGGCTGGGTTATAAAGAAACAATGAAATAATAATGAAATAATGAAATAATGAAATAATGAAACAATGACGGCTGCAGCCGGCCTGGGCCGTTCCGGGCCTTGTGAGCGCGTCACTATTCCCCAGGTTTAATCCAGAGGAGCTCCGGAGCAGCCCCGCGGGCCCGAGGCTGCGCTGGCTCCNCCCCGCCCGCCGCGGAACTCACTCGGTGAGCAGCCACACGCTCTGCACCTCCCCGTCCTCGGCGGGCAGCACCACCACCCGGATCTCGCTGACGGCCTGCTCGATGCTGCCGGGCTGCGGGGGACAAGGCAGAGGTCAGGCCGTGCGGGCCGGGCCCGGCGCCGCCCCGCGCCCCCCCAGCGCACCCGGAACACGAAGTACTGCCGCAGGCGGCCGGCGCG
>WBMY01013589.1:415551-539317 GCA_013397315.1 Donacobius atricapilla | reverse complement strand
AAAAAAAAAAAAAATTTTTCTTTCATTTTGCTTTCCAAGAGAAGCTCTTTAAAAGGGGGGGAAATGGGAGAAAGAGATGTGAAATCGATAACTAGCTCTATGGATTACTTTCAGTGTTGTTTCTCATTCAATCACAGAGCAGCTGTAGGTAAGACATTAAAAGTTATTGCCTTGTGCATGTTTTGGAGAGTATCCATATGAAGAGAAATGAAGATTTATTGATCTATTTCCACTTCAACTGCTGCTACTAATCAAGACCTCTTACTGTTGACTGAAAGCATTTAATTTATGGTGAGCAGGAAAACAAATTATTTTAATCCTCTACAGATAAAACCACTTGAAGTTATAGTTTCATCATATTAAATACTAGTAATAGACAGCACTGTCTCCACTGAAGTTTCTTAATACAAGTAAAACACTATTTGAGGTTTCCCTACTGCTAACTTAACACCAATATGTATTGCCTCAAAGACATGAGAATTTGAGTTCTTTTACTCTTTTATCTTTAAGAAAATGTCTTAAGAAGAAAAAAAATAATCTGGATAAGTCATTGTGAATCTAAAGGTTTGATAATTCTGATTAATTATGTAGATTAATTACATTCTGTCCTGGTTTTGAGTGAGGACAGAATTAATTTTTTCACAGTACCATGATGGGGCAGAGCCTGGAGCTGTGTGGCCCTGTCCAGGTTGTTACTCTATAACACTCTTATCATACCTGGGAGGTAGAAAAAAGGGATTGTCCGTTCAGGAAAGCAGGTGGGTATGGCGCTGGGTCTGGGAAAAGCATAGGCTTGGGCGGGCCATCCATCATTTTTGTTCATTTTCTTGGGGGTCACGCTGCTTTGTGTTGGTCAGTGAGCATTCTTCGCATGTAAATCACCCTCTTTTTGTACGCTTTTGTTATTATTGTTGTTGCTGTTACTGTTTGTTTTCTTATCTCATTGCTGTTTCCTGAAAACAGTTCTTGTCTCAATCTGTGATCTCTGCCTTTTGTCTCTGTCACCGGAGGGGGAGACAGGAGCAGCCTGTGCTTTGGAGTGCTGCTCCTAAAGCACTACAAACACAAATAATGCTTTCCCCATTGAGAACTCTGAATGTTCAGATACTGCATAAGCAATTTGACTAATAAATTCTCAAATGAATGGTCAAAGAATGGATGCATGTTTTAGATAAGAATAGATAAAATTTCTGTAACAAATGTGTAGTTCTGTTGTAAAGAAATAAACTCCATCTTCTCATGCTTTTAATAAAAAGCCATTTAAATGATTTTCAGTGTTTGTATAGAAAATTCTGAAATGACAGAAAGAATTAGAAATAAAGCATTCTTAAGTCAAACAGTTTACACTCCTTGTGGGACTGGCTCTGACATCGTATAAACAGGGCTCACTTCAATGTAAGCTGTCAAATTTCCTGTTAGAGCATCTGCAACAGGAGCTGGGGATGGGTGCTCATCCACAGGGCAGAGACAGCAGTAGAAGCGGCTGAAGGTTTCCTTGCATAACACTAAAGTGTTAAACCCTCAGCCACTTCAACCCATTCTATTAAATTTATTTTCAGCATTTGATACAATTTATAATAGGGGCCCTCTCAGCACTGACTGGATTGTTTTCAGCCTCATTAAATGGGAGAGTTTTGTCAGGCAAAGTCACCTAGTAAAAATTGCCATGAAGACGTTAAGCAGGTGTCATTATGTGACAAAAAGGACACCAGTCATATTAAGCTCTTTTTTCCACTTAAATTATTCACAGAAGGATTATTCACACACATATTTCAGTATTTTCCATCATCAGCACAATGTTGCATTATCCTTTCTACACATTGCTTGACTATTCTACTTTGAGAAGCATTAAGCTTATGATTGGAATTTTATTTTATGATGGTCATGATGAAAAGGCAAGAAAGTATGCAGAAGAAAGACATCAAGCAGTTGGAAGAGAAAATTGGAGAAAAGGAATTAGAATATATAGCGAGGTATAATTCAAAATCATTGCTCAAGCTGATGGTGCTTATGATAAGGTATAATGTAACAGCTCAGTAAGATAAATATAATAATGTAATGATTCAGAAGACCTAAGCAGGAAGATCATCAACTCTTAACCTGACATTTTAATAAACCTGATTTTATTCACTATGCTATTCATTACGTTAATGACTGCACCCTGGACAGCTCTGATAGGCATCTGAACAGCTGCCCAGATGTCCACACGTGGTGTGTCTGTGTCAGGATCCAATCTCGGACAGCAGTCGTATGTTGATGACTAAGGAAGAGTAGGAACAGAGCATAAGCATACAGTGTTTCCTCCTAAGAGTCTCCAGCCACAGAAAAAAAATCAGCTCAGGCCAATTGTGAATTTAGACCTGATACAAAGGCATCAAGATAAAAAAATTAGACTAATTACGGTAGTATTGCTGAGGCCTATGGAGAATTTAACTCTCCATTTCATTCTCAGATTTCATTAAAAGTGATTTAGTGAGAAATTATTCATTGCTAACTAGTTAGATAACTGGTTTTGTTTCTGTAGGTCAGGATCCTGTAAGTTATTTGAAGGTCAACTTATGTTTAAAAGTCTATTTTACAGTCCTCTCCCTTGATAAAGGTATAGTTTAAAGCATGTTTCTGATTCAGTTCGGAGAATAATTTTTTTTTTTTTTCCTTGCAGAGTAGTTCTAGCAATATAAGCTTTGAAAGTAAAAAGTACTTTTCTTTTCTGAGTTTTGGCACATCTGACATTTATTCCTTCACATTTCTACATGAAGTGAGAGATGACTCAGTAAGCAAAAAGTAAGCACTGTTTGAAACAGAAGGATGAAATGCTAAACTGCATGCCAGAAGATTAGAAGCAACTTTTCTATCTTTATAAAACATTGTTAGTGCATTTCAGTGCCGGTTACGAAGTGTATGATATTATTTGGTTAAGTATTACAGCTTTGGTTTTACTTCTGCAGACACAAAAGAATTTAAACCATCCAAAATACCAAGTATTTCTTCACACACAGCATGCAGACCTAATAAACCCATCATTTCCAGAGAACATCTTGTACCTTAGCATTAACTGAAGCGCTTGCAGTGATCCATTGAGGGCTGAGACATAAACTTCATGTCATCGCCCTGGTACAAAACAGCTGAAAGCAGAAATATCTGTCTTCAGAAAGACAAGGTCATTCAGTCAGCCATGTAGGAGTGTAACCAATATGTAGATACAGACATGAGACATTGGATTTTTTTACTTAATTTTCTGCTCTTCCACCTTTATAGCCATGTTTTATGTATTTCTATATCTTTGTTGTGTCAGACTCCGAGCGGGGGCCTCTGACCCTCACTGTATGAAGCAGTTGAGAATGTTTCTAGTCACATGAAGCAGCAGTAATCTATGCCATCCCTAATTATATTGTATTATTATATTGTTCTTTCACTGTCTTCTTAGTAAAATCTTCTCAGCTTATATTTCTTTAGTCTTGTGAACACTGCATTGCAATAGAAGCAATTAAACAGCAGCCTCATTTGGGCCCACTTTTATCGTGATGCACTTTCTTCTCAAGTACCAGTGAAAGGCAGAGAGCAGCTGTTACCTTTATTCTGCAATAGCTGCCAGCCAGCACTGCCATCTCCACTATAGAAGGACAACTTTTTTGCCTCCAGGCACTTCTTCCTGATGACAAAAATTCAATTACACACTCTCACTCATATTTTGTGTGGTATCTAACTCAGTAAGACTACAATCTCAGATGGGCTTTGGAAGTGTTATTGCAATTAAATAACAAATATGACTTGCTCCCTAGTGCACATTTTGCAAAGAGCAACTCAACCACATGCAAAGATGGAGCCATAGCCCCTGCCCTGAAGATTTCACTATCTAAAGATATAAAGCAGTCACAAATAAGAGGTGACTGAAAACTTGACTAGAAAACTGAACGGTTGTTGTCTTTCTTTGAGTTTTGGGTTTGTGGACTTTTTTTGTTTATGGGGGTTTTTTTTGTTTGTTTGTTTGGTTGATCGGTTTTCTGGTTTATTTTTGGATCTCTGTGTGTGTGTGGTTTTGTTTGTTCGTTTTTGTGGGTGTTTTTTGTTGTTTATTTGTTTTTGTTTGTTTAAACTTTGATATGTAAATATCCTGTTTTGTCCCTGCCTTCAGTACATCTAATCTAATTGAGCTGAATAAAATTTCTTAGGTGTAGTAATTCTGTAGCTAATGGTCACATGGGATAAAATATTTTCCCTTCATAGGTAATTTTCTTTGACATTTCTAGGAATTGTGCTTTCTACAGTTACAGAATTAATGAGGAAGAGAAAAAGAGCACACTGAAATATTTAGATTACTAATTCCATAGGGTTGGGATAGATTTTACCATTATACAATAAGATACTAGTTTATGACAAAAATTACTATGACATACTGTAATTCCCCTAAAACTCATATCTGCTGTAGAATTTCAGATGTAACCAAAATACCAAGAAATGCATTTTTGTTGCTGCAATATAAATGAGTCAAATTCTCATACTGCATTTCCAAATGCACGATAACAAAATTCTGCTAACAAAATGCACAATAATTTTCTTTAGCCAGATAATGCTTTCCACTTTATAAATCAAGTGACAGCTGGAGGCAACAGTACATTCCAGAGAAAATGAAATTGCCATACTTAAATGTTCTCATAAAGAGCTGCCCTTTACCTATAATGCCTAGACTATATCTGTAAATAGTGACAGCTTAATTAAAAAAGGCTGGAGTTGAAGCCTATTTCAAACTTACATTTGTCCTGATAATGTAATGGTCAATACAGATTTTACATACAAAAAGCTTTTCAGAACAGGAATCCAAATCTCAAAGAATGCCATAAAAATGTAGCTTTGTCCCTTCCCCATAATGCTTTCCTCTCTACTCTCATAGTGCTTTTTCCCTCAGGAGATGTGATCACCCTTGCTACTTTATATTCTTTCTCTGCTGTGTGGACGGTTTCAGATTTCTTCTTGCCTTAGCAATTATATAATACAAGAAAATTAAAAAACAACAATCAAAATGGGAACCTCTAGTAAAAAGAGAAACACACATATTTCTCATGAAACTACCATTTTGTTAATTGTAATCTTTGGTTACCAAGGACCATGTTTTCTTGTCCTGAGCTGTATTTTAAATGTTCCTATCTCCAGACCAAGTGCTGCCAAAACAATAATAAGTTTCTGGTAAAGTTAAAACAGAACTGCTCAATTTTTGCCCTCAAATATTTTTTCCATGCTCTGGGACCCTGAGTGGTCCTTTTCAAATGGTTCTGAGTGTGGCCATTAGTCTTCAGTGAGACTTTAAAAGTAATCTTAACTAAAATGTAGAGGACAAAAAAAAAACAGTATCTAAATTCCACAGAAGTATTAGCTGCAAATCCATCAGGAATTCTTCCTGCCTGGAGAAATCCCCAAAGAGGTGGGGGAATAGAGCGGGAGGGGGTGGTCAACACTTTAAAAATCCTTTGGTTTCTTTAGATACTTAAAATCATAGAAAATTTTGGCTTTAAAAGGCATCTTCAGGTGTCATCTTGTCCAGCATCTGTGCTGAAGCCAAGGCTAAGTTCAAAATTAGGTCAGATCACTGGGTGTCTTTTCTAGTCGAGTTTTGAATTTTAACAGGGGTGGAGCTTCCAGATCCTCTCTAACTCTCTGCTCTGGTGTTCTACTACTTCCAACATAAACTTTTTTTTTTTTTTAAATAACTTTCCCTTTGCTGTAATTTGTGTTCAGTGACTCCAGTGCTTTCACTGTGTGCCTCCAGGAAAAGCCTGGTTTCACCTTCTTCCACCTGTCCTTTAGCAAGTTGCAAAGAATAACAAGATCCCCCCTCAGCTGTTTGAAGGCTAAACACCTCAGCTCTTGCAGCCCCTCCCCACACATCAGATGCTTTATCCCGTGGGCTGATGGCTTCTGTGAGAAACACTTCGCTGTGAGGATACTTCAGTTTTGCTCTTGGGAGCCCAAAGCAGGGCACAGTACTCCAAGTGAGGTCTCCTAATTGCCAGACACAGAGGAATAAAAGCTTTCCCTGAGCTCTTGGCTACTCCCCTGCAAAAGCTGCCTCATGTACCCTGGTCCTGCATCACTGTGAGGGCTCACTGCTGACTCATGCTCACTTGCAGGCTGCCAGGATCCAGAGGCAACTGTGCTCTGAGAGGAGAGGGAATACGTGAGAGGAACAACTGTGCAGACACCCAGGTCAGTCTGCTTCAGATACACACACAGAAACAGACCCAAGTATCAGGATCCTCTGTTTTAATTATTTCAGTCACACCTTTGTAATTGCTCACTTCCCTTGGAAGAAAAGATTAAGAGGAAAATATACTATCTTTTCTCCATTAAAAAATATTTTTTAAAAGTGACAGCACTTCTCTTGCAAATTTTTTTGAGTGCGCACACTACAGATATTGAAAGAATGCATTTCATTATATTTTAGAAACTGGGCAAGCCTCCAAGGCAAGGAAAAGCACAACTGTATCATATTGTCTTTGAAATTAGAAAAATGATACACTGACTATTTCACAATAAATGGTTTGTAGTTTAATTCTGAAATACGAGCTAAGTTGTCAGTGGATATAATCTAGGACAAATACAAGTATCAAAATGGAGAAATTATTCTTTACAGTCATAAAGCATCACAAAATTACTAATTAATTATTATTAAACATCATAACTATCATGTTCTCCTCCATTACAGAAATTCTTTTACTAACTTTATATTAAAAATGGATTGTCTTTTACATTTCATACAAAAAATTGCTTCATTTTCGTATTGCTTTGACTGCACCTAGTAGAAAATACCTCTCAAATCATAATTAGGATGACAGTGTTTGCCAGTCCTTTGCCCAGGTAGGAGGACATGCAGAGTGCTGAATGTACAAACTTCTTTTACATTTATCTTCAAGGTTTGGAACAGCTCCTAAATGCTTCAATTAAACTGAAGGATCCCCTAGTAATTCACAGTAAGGCATAGTTAAATCACTAGGAAGTTATTCTATAGCACCTTAAAAGTTGTCTTTGGAAGTTGTTTTTAAAATAGTAAATCAAATAATGAGCCAATATGAACTGCTTCCTTTTCTGCTGTATTTTTTATGAAGCCTCTCAACTGTATTTTTTCTGTGCAGTAAAATTGGTTCAGAAAGCAAAAGAAAAGTAATTTTCTAACTGCTTTGGAAGAGTTTATAATTTTCACGAGCATATCCACATGTAGGCAGTTACATGCAAAAGCAGAGCTTGAGTGCTTCGCCGTGGGTCCCGTAAAAGGACCTAAAATCATGGAGTCCAAACAAAATAAAAATGCAGGAAACAAAGGTCAGTTTTGGCTGCTCCTTACTCAGTGTACCCTCCTTGTAAGAAATTTTTCTCACATGTTATACCTGAGTTTCACTGTGTCCTACATGGTTAAGCCTCCATTGTTTAGTGGTCTTCCCATGGCAGGATCACATACAGCTCTGATCTAAACCTATTTATCCATGTGGTTCAGTTTTTGTGAAGTCCAATTTGATTATATACACTGACAGATCCAAAAGTGTAATATAGTTAAAAACTCTCCCAGTTTTGTTAGATTTTCTGGGCATTGAAAATAATTCAATTTTTTTTCCCTCTCCCTTACCTTTTCTAAAATTCTGATGCTTCAGAAACACTGTGTTGTCCAAACAACAATATCTGACACTTCATTTCTTTCACACAATTTTAATTTTAAAACACAAGAATTGCTGATTCATTCTGAATATTACCTGTCTATCTTTATTGCTTTAATTAAAAACAGGAAGAAGAATGCTGAGGTAATTTTATTTTGGGCTCTAACCTATTCATGACACATAAGTAGTAAATTACTTTTATCTTCTACTATAAAAAAATTGTGTCAGAGTATATCAACTGAACAGCTTCGTTAAAGAGAGAGTAATTATTGTGAAATAGACCCTCTGCATTGGAGGGCAATGGTCTGTCACTAGTTTTCCCCTCATTGTTTAGGCTGCATTGTAGTGGAAGACTGAAATATTTGCTCTACACTGATATTAGAATTCAAAAGACAACATTACGAATTAAGTAGACAGACTGGTAGCACAGATTAATTTGTAGACCAAATTTTGCAGATAGACCACAATAAATGTCAACTTTTTATGTGTCTTATAAGTCACTCAAAATATGCTTATAGAAATCCAAATGCTTTCTATGAAATAGAAGAAACATCACTTTTATAAATGTAAATTAATGATTTTCTTGTAAACAGAAATCAAATAAAATCTTCCCAGTGTAGGAGGCTTCATAAAAAAACCCATCTTGCAACTGCATTAGAAGGCACAAACAGAGTGCTGGTGAGAGGTGGGAAAATAATTATATTTTATATTTCAGTTTTATAATTTCAAGTAACTATCTTACAATCTTTCTTTGGTGAGCAAACAGATGAAAATATATTTTCCTAGTTAGCCTCAATTCAAACTAATTTCCTGTCTCAAGGAAACTAGCAATTCAGACAGTCCCACTTGTAATATTTTGCCCATAGATCATTGGATGTGAACTTTGTTTTTAAAGATCACTGCTTCAAAATATAAAACACTGCCTGAAGCTGCAAAAAAAAAATCACAGCCCTGCACCCAATGACATTCAGTTCATTCCAATATAGCTAGCATGGATCTGGAGGCTTTCATATCTACTGTCCTGACTAAAATGTATCCTGGAAACTGAAAATTAACTTGTAACTCAGATTGAGCAGCTCCCTGAGTGCTTACACTATTCTGCTGTCCCAGAATTTCTTGGTGCAACAATCTACCTATCGAAGATGTCTGAAAAGATTTTCTTTATTTATAGCCACTGTCAGACGTGCTGTCGTTTAGTAGCCTTTGGAATTTCTCTATGCTATTTTATTTGTCATATCTCCCTCTGTTCACTCAGAATACCTACTACTTTTTTTGCTGTTTCAGTCATTCCTTGGACACTATAGCAATCACTATGGTTTTGCAGCATTTTACCACAAAATGCTCATGTTTCCCAGAACTTGCTTTCAGTGCCCAGTATGGTTTTTTTTTCAGTAGACTGCAAAGGACTTCAAAATAACTAGAATTATCATATAGGCAAGGGTTATGGGGAGAAAAGAACAGGTCCTCTGGAGGGGCTGTAGCTGCAGAAAGGGAGGGAAGTAATGAGCCAAGGGATGGCTGAACATTTGAAAGGAAGCTTAGAGACTGAAGGCAGAAAAGTCTGGATTTAATCTGAATTACTTATCTAGATTTGCTGCCTCATATCTGTGGTTTTGAATGAAAAATTTAAATTACATGTTGAAAATTAAGTCACAAGAACTTGAAATTTATCTGTAGGCTGATATTCAACCATCAGAATGTTCCCTTAATGGTTTTTCAATCTTCTCCTGCTGGGCTGGAAGAATGTACTAATGGCAGAAGAAGGATCATATCTGCACCTATATGCTTCCATCTACTGCCTGTTCTTGTCATAAATGCTTCAGCAATCTCTGCCTCAGACAGTGAATTATCTCAGTGACATCCAGGATGTCAAGACTTTTGTTCAAAGTCAAAAGTACACCCTACTTTAAAGTCAGCCAGTAGCCCAGTTCTGCTTTTACCTTCAAAATTTCTCTGTCTAAATGCACATGGAACGCACTACTAGGAATAGAAAACTCATGTGCCAATTTATTCATATATCCCCATTAGAATTTTTCCTGGATTTAGTTCCAGCTTTTCAGACAAGTAATTTTTGGGATGTAGTATCCCAAAAATTACTTGTCTGAAACGCTGGAACATAATCCAGGAAGAATTCTAATGGGGATATATGAATAAACGGTTCTTCTTTCTGTATTACAGGCGCCAAATAATATTGCAGATTACTCTGACATACTCTGGACTTCTAATGCCAGTAACTTATGCTCACCTCAGAAAATTCTTTAAATTTTAAAAAAATTATTATGAGAGGCTTTCTTCACAATTTGAGATCAGCCCTGTGGTCCTAGCAAGGAAAACAATGTATGTTAGAAAAAGGCACTCAAAAATTCATTAATCTTTTCTTAATTGAACTTTCTTAGCCAAACCCACACAAAATTCAGTCTCCATTAATATTATACTGTTGCTTGACTGATTCCACTTAAGTGTCTCATTTTATTTTACCTTTACTTCAGTTATTGCTTTTTTCCCTGATGTAAAATCATCATTCAGCTTTCAAATTTGTCTGTAATCTCTTACTAGAAATCACACTTTATTTCTACTTCTAAAGACTAATGCTGTCTAATGCTAGCACTACAGAAGAAAAGTCACTGAAGTAGTTTTGGATTTTCTGTATCAGTGTGATTCAGAACAGACTGAACCATAGTCCCTGCTGCATTCTGTTTTCAAACACTTTGCTACTGTCCCAGCTAAGAAGAGAGATCACAGGTAAAAGGCGACTAAATCTCTGCCCTGTACTAGCTGACTGGTCTGAGATCCCTGTAACTTAAACCACTGCTTACCTTATGATCTGCATACCCCTCCCCTGCATATGGCTGGCCATAAGAACAAATAATTTGTTTCAAAATCTGGGAGGTTCAAAAACTGATAGGTTTGGACAGGGAAGGAGGAAGGGAGTCCTGTTTGGCACAAGAAAAAGTCAAGGATTTTTGACACATTTTATAAGAGTAATGAGCATAAAAGCTGCTGTTTTCTCAGATTACTTAATATATTTTGATCTTCCATATCCACTTAACCCATACTCCAGTTTACCTTTCTATTTTTCTTTTACTGTAATGTCTTGTTTGGATGTGGCAAGCTCTGAGAGTATATTTGTATCTATGCTAGCAAAGGGAGATTTCCTCACAGAAACCATTTTGGTCAAAATTCCCTTCTTCAAGCTCACCTCGGTTAAAATAAGGTATAACTTTATAAATGCATACCACCCCGAGGAATGATGAAATTTTAGACTCAGGTTCACTGCTGATTCAGGTTTGGGATATTGTAAGAGTAGCTGATCTGTCTTTTCACATGCCAAGAAACAGGTAAGAGTTATTGCTGCAGACCAGTATACGTTTGCTACCAAGTCATTTCCTCTAGACCCAGCATTGTACCAGATCACATCCAAACATTTCTTGTCCTCTCACACTACTTGGCAGACAGCTGCCTAAAAGACATTGCGAAACTGGCCAGGAAGGGGTATCTGAATGAATTGAATATTTTATATTCAGATTTGAAACTTGAATGATTTTCACCATGATGCCCTGATGGAACATGTCACTCACAGAAGAGCGAGTAAATTATAACCAGAGAGAAGAGATCATTCTCTCTTCTCATAATTTCCTAGTGCTGTTTGAAAGAGGGTGAACGCCCATTAACACAGATAGGACACAATGACTTAAACTGCATTTAAGACAGAACAGAACTGAGTGCTCTGTTAGGGGCCAGAAACATTTCTGTGTGTAGTTCTATCAAGTAACTGGAACGGAATCAAGGTGAACATCAATGTCTGACACAGAAGGTTCAAAGTTATATCACAATATATTCTGTAAATGTCTTAATTGGTCTAAGATGGGAAATGATTCTTTTTACCTTAAGGATGTCAAATTGCTTATGAAAATAGTGATTTCTGCCACATTTGAATACATATTATAACTTTTTTTTTTGTATTGAATTTTGTGCAATCTTGTGACAAAAGTCAGAACAATGAATCATACTAGGATCTCATAGAAGTCCCTCAATACAACTTCAGATAGTTATTGAACTCTAATTTTCACTTTTCTCAGCATTATATTTAAATTAAGCAATCTGTCATAATACAATGCTTTTAGGAATTGTACCTATCCACATTAAACTGTGCAATACCACCCAGATTCTTTCTTTTTGTCCAGTGCCAATTTTTTCAAACTAAGCCTTTCTGAGCAGCAAGTGGGCATTCCTAGACATGCAGAAAACACCACGTGTATTCTGGATGCTGTCAAAAGCTTGGTGATTAATTCTTTTATGCACTGATTCTCAGAGTAGCGTTCTGGTGCCCTCTTAATTATAAATAGATTTCTCTTAAATTTGCCTCTGTTTTCTTCTGCTGATGCCCATTCTCATCTACAGTTTTAACTGGCAATTCCAGTAATTTTATAATAACATTGATCTACCTCAGGATATCCCTGTTCTACTCCTCTTTTGATACCTTTCCACTTGGGTCTCAAAAGGGGACTCAAGTAACCTCATCCCTCTAGTTTCTCAGGGAGCATGATAAAAGGTGCTGGAGCCAATATTTTTCCATTTCCCATTGCTTGCCTTGTCCTTTTTCACTAAGTTTTAAGAGCCAGGTCTACTTATTATGTTAATGTAGTTATTAAAGGAGAGGAGAAGTTTACTAAAGATATGTGAATAGGTTTTATCCTGTTTACTTTAAAAATTACAATCATTAATTCTAGTTGTCATAAAATTACATTGCTAAAAATTGAAGTAAAATAATTAATTTGAACCATAAAGCCTCCTCATAGAGCTCAGAGAAAATAAAATCGCAGTCACTCATTTTCTTCTTTCTGAAACATTACATTGTAATTTAGCAGATCACTTTTGGCCATAGAACCAGTTAATTTAAATACTGTTAAATCAGGCAGCTGTAGCAGTGTAGATTTTTTATATTGAATTCAAATGGTTTGTTCTGTTCACCCTTTTGGTTCATGTTCCGGTTCTCTCCCCTGTCACTCCATGTATCTCTCCCTGGTTTCCATAGAGACCAAATGCACCTTTTCCCTGCCTCCCCCCCCCACTGGAGAGCTGCCTGTCACGCAGAAACCTGACCCAGCTTCTAGAAAGTCCCGAGAAGGATGTCGAGTGATAGGCTGCAGTCAGGGGGATTCCCTTCCTCCCCAAGGGAATTGGCTCCTAAGGATGTCCCTCATTCCCTGAGCCACTCCCCGGTGTCTTCCCATTGGCTTTTCCCTTATCCACTCCCCTTTCCCCTCCCCAGTTCAAAAGTCAGTGTCAGGGTGAGTCCCGCGCTCTGGGTCTGGGCTACAGCTGCAGAGTAAATCTTGTTTGCTCCCCCAGCCAGAGTCTCCTTTCCTCCTTGCCAGCGTCGCACACACACACACTGTGCCAGGAGGAAGAGCGGGTCAGCGGTTCGCAGAACCCACAGGATCGGCTCTGGCTTCCCGTAGTCAGAACCGTACCTGCCTCCCTTCGCCGGTGCCAGGGCTAGCCCGGGCGAGCGGAGAGACCCTCTCCGAAGGCACTGCAACAGGCAGATATCATGTAGTTAGTTTTACAAAAGCAAAATTTACTCTGCCGATGTTATGCACCTCAGAATCATTATTAAATGGTTGAAGCATACAATCTCACAAACTTAGTAGTTAATTGCAATGTTTGTTCTATACTTGAGGGGGTGATGTGTGATTTGTAACTGCTAACTGAGGTAAGCATCCTGTCTAGTTCATTTTTATCTTTGTGGTAAGTGAAGTCCTACTGAGCAACTAAGTAATACTAATGAATATCTATGATCTTTTCTTTCCACGTTGTTTCAGCACATGCACAATAAAGTAGTCTATAGATAAATGCTGAAATCACAATTCAACCCATTATTTTGAGCATCTGTGAGAAAAGACACAGTCACCTGAGTGAGCTGCTAACAGCAGTAAATACTCCCTGGAGAATGCGTGCAAGGGGAGGAAGAAGCATGAATAAATGTAACTCTAACTAAATACCAACACAAAGGCCAACAGAAGCATTCACCCTTTGTTCTTGATCCTGCAGCTGTGACACTGTGATCCTCCTTTTCCCAGAAGTTTTGCAAACACACAGGGTAAGTTAGAAGACAAATTTTTTCTATAATTTTTTTTTTCTTCTGACAACCAGCCTGAATCTTTGCCCCTGTCCTTAGATTGATGATAAGCTGTGAGCCACACAAAGTTACAGACCCTTGAAAAATATTTTATAAAGACAAGACAACCCTCATTTCTCTCAGGTACTCCTGGGTTTATGTTACAGCCTCCCTGATGTCTCAAGTTTAATGTTCCACTTCAAGCTAACCAATTAAAATGGTCTGGACTCAAAACAATAATTTATAATCCTTGTCTGTTCTTATACATAGCACTTGGGTGTCTGAAATGTATTTGAAGATCTACAGATGAGAGAGAAGCAGCTTCACAAACACAAATCAGATTTTACTCAACAGTCATGTAACTAATGAAGCAAAGAACCAGGCTGTTGGAGAGCCTGATTTAGTGAAAGGGGAAAAAAAAGAAGCTGTTGGCAGTATTTCTGTCTTCCTCCCTTCATTCTGAGACCTTAGGTCTTTTTTTTATTTTGCCAAGAAACAGTAATCTGGAAAAGGCAGTGACATGGAGTTCCCTTGATCCTGAACCTTGGCTTAACTAGGAGAGTGCTGCTGTATAGGGACCTGCTATTGTCACCTCTAGAGGTAAATGATTTTCTAAAGAGAATTACCTTTCCCTGAGCCAGGACCAACAGCTACTTCTAAATAAGTTATACAGTATGAGGCACTACAGCAATGATCAGGCTTTCAGTAATTTTTAACCTGTACACAAATCTGCTGCTTTTTAGTAATTTGGGGCTTGTTTGGTTTGGTTTGGTTTTAGAAGCACATGAGATGTTAAAATTTGCTTCTTGCTGTTGCCATTGACAAAGAAATGACTGTTCTAACTAAATGTCTGAAACTGAGAACTGCTGCAAAACACAGCAGCCTGCTGCTGCTGACCACGCTGTTAAAATTCTGGTAGCAAGTTCAGCTGGATGTCAGCTGGCACCAGAGGCATAACTCTTTCATCAGATTCCATTCTGCAGTGGCTATAAGAAGTGAAAACATAATTTTAATATCTGAAAATATAGAAAGAGAGTAGAAAAAGTATCTGCTTTCTTATTCCAGAAACACTGACAGGGTAAGTGTGGTAGGATAGTTATGCCTGCTATGGACAGATGAGTTAAATCCTGAAGATCTCAAAGAAATTCTCCCTCTGCTTCAGAAACTTTGGGAACAGACCCATTCACCTCACTATTTAAATAAATGTAAAGCCTGGGGGGACCAGTTACCACCCTGTTGAACTCATGTCTCCTTGGCTTCATTAGAGTAGGAAAGGAGAACACACAACTCTAGGACTCCCCAGCCAAAGGTTTTATTCCTTGAAAAATTCTTCTATCATTGTTTTATATTCAGTATTCTCCCAAAGCTAAATTTGACTTTAGCTTTTATCTGAGAAAAAAAAGCGAAGTCTATTCAGCCAGGTGAATGTATCATCTAAAGTGACTACTACTAGCAGCTGGTAAAAGAGTGTTACCTTCTGTCTCATAAGGCCGAAATGAAAATGTCATGTCAAAGGGTTATACTTATGTAAAAAGGAGACTCAAACCATTCTTTTAGTTATCACAATATCTTGACTAACCCTTTTGGGGGAGGTTCCTCATCCTTTTACTCCTTCTACATCTCTCACTTTCTATAAGTCTGTCTGCTTCTACCTATAGCTACACATTTCTCTTACAAAGTCAGCACTGGACTAAACTCTTTCTTCCTCAATGAGCTGGAATGAAGTTAGACAATGTTGGCTGGTACTGACTGTATGTCTGAAAAATAGACATGTTTTCTACTCCTTCGAAATATATTTCTATACAGCTGAAAAGTGCACTGAATTTCTACTTCAGGTGCTTCAAATTCTATGAGAAATAAGGAGTGATTTTATCACAGCACTAGTGAGGTATTGTTTCTACAAGGTTTTCACAGGAATTCCTCCATCTACTGTCTGGTAGCTTTATTAGTTCAGGAGAACTCTCATCTAAGAGTGATGACTATCAGCCCATGAAGCTGCCATGCTCTCAAAACCCTGCTCAGCAGAGTCAGAGGAAATTCACTGCTGGACATCAAAGCAATTTGGCCTGAGGGAACTGGGTGACATGCTGGCATATTTTGCTTTTTGAGGTAATTAAAAATCACTCGTCTAGGAATCCATTAATGACAAAACTGAGATCCCACAGGACAGAAGTCATTATGTGTATGAATCATGCTCTGTCAGCCTCATTTTTAGCAATCATTTGTAAAACTCCTTGGATCTTTGGAAGTCCACAATGTGAATCTCTTTAGTCATGATCTGCTTCCTGATTGTGTTCCAAGGAAGGACTTTTGTGCGCTGAACCAAGCACTGAGCAAATTTGCAAACAACTGACTACTTTGTACCTTGGGAGGAAGCTGAAGATTAGACTGATTTACATCTTTTTGACACAAATTGTCTTCTCTCTACCTTCGGTTTTCTAGAAAGAGTCCTTAGGGTTAGAGTAACTGCACACACGGAGCAAGAGAGTAAGTTAAAAAAAGATGAAAACAGAAAATATTTTAAAATCTAGTAGAAAACAAAAGAGAAAAGGAAAATGAAAAAGAAAAGGGGAAATAGGGAATCTACACTTAGGAAACTGGGTCTGGTTCTGAAAAAGCAGATGACAGTTAAGTCAAAGATTAGGAGAATAGCTCAAGATCAGAGTCCAAAAGACTGTACTGCACTTCTAGGCAAGATGATTGTGCTCAAATATTTAGAGGGAAATAATGAGTTGATGAAGTACTGCTTATCTTGACAGGGAGAAACACCCTGTCAACTATTTGTAGTGTTTTCCTTCTTACCTTGTCTCTGCTCAAAGAACCTTGTATCCAGTAGATAGAAAACCCAATTAGGTATACTTGATTTTGGATTATTTACTGAACTTCAATTGAAATTCAGAGAAGTTTATGAAGCAGAAATCCACTTAAGTTACTATGTTTGTAGAAACCACATTTATCTCAGAAAGACCTAAACTATAAATGCTTAGAGATGGGAAGATTGTGTGTCACAATTTACATTCTAAGCCTCTCCTTATATTCCTCCCCAAATAGTCCCTTTGGTTGTTACCACTGAGCAAACCTTTGAATGGATGTGTTTTTACCCTGATCCAGTAGTGCTGGTCAGGGATAACATTGAATTCAGATTTATTTTATTATTAAGTATTTTATTATTAAGTTTTTTAAATGCCTGATCCAAGGGCCAAAAGTGGACTGTCAGTATTTCTGGAAATTAGTAATTTTGTGTTGACTACCTTGATTTTCCTCATCTCATCATGACTATATGGGTTGAGTGGTTACTAATCAGGACACAACTTTATTTAATTGTGGCTGTGAATTACGTGTGATGTGAAGCAGAAAAGTTCAGCTTGAAGTACAAATATTGCTTTCACCTGGCAGCACCATGACAAGGAGGACTTGAGCTGAGCACATTTTCAGTGAGGCCAAGAGTTTAATGTACAGCAAAGATGCCCTTTTTTCTGCCCTCATCATGGTATGTGAGGTACACTGAAGAAGAGACTGTGGTCACACTGCTGCTGCTACTCCTTTCATTTTTTCTGAGAACATCCATAGATTTTCTGTCTACAGACATTTCCAACTGGAATTGAAATTTGGGACTGAGGTAAACAAACCTGTGCTGTAGTGTGCTCTCCAGGCACACAGACTGAGTGAATTACATCTCTTAGGGAATCTGGACAGAGGCTGTAGCTGTGATCATGGATTTGGGCTTTTAGGCGGACTTGGATAGCAGCAGTCTTAGTCAAAATGACACTTGAGCTGACCAGAAGGAGTAATTTATTGATTTAGTGACTTGAGGACTCATGATTAAATCCAAACATCCAGTAGAGTAGGTCACTAGTTCATCAATATAATAAATCTGAACCAATTCAGATACCAGAGTTTACAAGAGAAATTTTTATTGGCCATTTCTATGCAATAGGTATTCTAGTGGTACAACAGTGACAGAAGGGTCAGTATTAGTCTCAAATAGCAGTGATAGTGCCCAAACTGAGCTTGGCACATGCAGCACCTGCAGCAGGACCTCAGCTCACATTCCCACACAGCAGAACCACAGAGGCCTTGAGATTGTCTCCCTTCTGCACGAGCAGGGAATCAAAGGGCATACCAATGGATTCCAGGATGGATATGCAGGGGTTTTTTTTGGCATGGGGAAAATACACACAAAAATATTCTCAAGAACAGGAAATGACATTGACAATAAAGTTCAAAATATTTACTTCATGTTTTAATCCCAGTGAGCTACTAGGAGCTACCCACAGCCATTCACTCACTCCTCAGGATGGGATAAGAGAGAGAATCAGACTGGTAAAAGTGACAGGACAGGTGGGTTGAGATAAAATATTATAATAATTACAAAAACAACAGAAATATTATTAATAAATGAAAAAGAAATAACAGAAAGGAGAAGTAAACCCCAAGAAAAATAAGTGATGCAAATGAAAAACAATTGGTCACCACTAACTGACTGATGCCCAATCTTTTCCTGAGCACCAGCCTGTGGCCCACATTGTCCCTGGTTTAAGTGCTAAGCAGGACTCTGTATAGTCTGGGATACCCCCTGGATGGGTTGGGGTCAGCTGTCTCTGGTGTGTTCCTCTCACAGCTGCTTGTGCACCCCCAGCCTCATTCTTGGTGGGATGAGGAGTAGAAAAGGCCTTGGTTCTGTGCAAACCCCCCAGCAACAACTAAAATATCCATGTGCTATCCGTATTGCTATCATCCTAAATCCAAAACAGAGCAGTGTGCCAGGTACTACCAAGAAAATTAACTCTATTCTGGCCAAAGCCAGGACAAGGAGTCTTAAAATGTTCTCCCAAAGTAAACCAAGATGCATTCTCCTCAGAATCAAAAAATACAGAATAGGGATTTTGTACCTCTTCTGTAAGCCTGAGCCTATATCTCCTTTAATTAAATGAAATAAAGGATATGTTAGTAGAGTTTTCTTATCAAATGTTGAATTTAGATTTCTTCACAGAGCTTAGTATCTTTATTGACTTTCTACTTACAACTTAATGGCTGCAATTAAACTTGTTCTTCAGTCAGGCACATTGGCACGGCCAGAATGAAGCAGAATACTGCAAAACCTCCAAGCATACAAATAGCTTGTTTAAAAATCCTTACATTTGCTTGAGCTCTGGGGTCATGACTGTGTTCTGTTGCCCTCTCCTGTCACTTCCATGTCCTTACAGCATTATCAACTACTGGCTAAACACAAGATTTGCATCCAATTGTGTAACAGCAAACCACCACTCTCAAATTTTTCTGGGACTGCACAGCTTTTTCAAAAGACCTTTTGAAAACTCCCCTTGCTTGTTTCTGTATTGCTTTGTATAGTAAATTAATTTAAGGTATGGCTCTGTGTATGGCTTTATGTCTCTTTATTTTGAAAAAAGGGGGCATAATTATAAAGTCTATAATATACTTCGGGATAAGAACTTCTAGATAAAATCATGAACTGATAGAAACAAGAAATAGTTCTGATAGCTCCAAGGAGTCCAGTGCACTTCCTGGCACTAAGGAGTGATGCCTACTGGCAACTAAACCCAACTTGAAGTTACTTATTGGCAATTGTTTATAGTCATGCTGCTGAGGGTGGATTACATAGTCCAGTAAAATGTCTCTAGTTTTAATGAAGAAGTTGTCAAGCTTATGAAATTTGTTGCACAGCTCCAGGAGCACCGTAAATAATGAATTGTTGTTACTAATGGAATTCAGATTATGAATCCCCAAAAATTTGTGCTTCGGCCATTGAATCAAACTGACTAAGACAACTATTTCCCAGGCAGTCTTTGGAGAAGGAAATTCCTTCCTTCTCCTTAAAAGTTGGTATTGATGCTTTTTATTGCAAATGTTAAAGTAGAAAATGTCCAAATTACTGCATGGAATGCAACACAATCAGGAAAATAATTTCAATTTGCATAGAGTGGGTTGTTTATCTTTGATGTAGTTCTGTGGAGAACATATACGCTATAGAGCCATAAAGTGTATATTGAAATGTCCACTGAAGCACTGACTGCATAGAAATCCTCATCTTGAAAGAAGATCACATCATAAAGAATGTTTATGTTTAATTACGTATGTATGTTTATTCGAGAGCACATTAACAATGAACTCAGCAAGGCTAACAGAAACACGGAAAGAACAGAATGTTCTTAATTTTTAATTTTTCTAAATCCTGCAAAGGGATCCAGGAACTATAAAACCCCCCAAAATATTTAAGAAATTAAGTGGGACTAAATGAGTTTACACACTCACACAGTGTGAGACAGCCTTTGCCTCTTCATGTCTTTCTGGACATTGACAAATCCTGTCCGTAAGTAACTTTGCTCTGTGTCTTTCAAATCTCAATTTCTGAATTTTGTTAGTACTTTCCTACTGTGGAATAGAGAAGACTTCATGTTTTGCCTGGTTTTCTCTCAAAGGTGTGTCTGTTGTGTTTTAAGAAACGCTACCACAGTTTATGAAATAGGTGTCTTTATATCTGAAGTAGAAAATTCTTTCTCAGTGTGTGTTCAGGAGTCTGTAGTGTTGACAGGAACTTAGCCCTTTAGAGGAGAATCTCTCCAGATAATTTCTGGCACCAAAGGGCAAATTTTGATTTCACTTACACTGTGGAAAAATCAAAAAATTTCCTTGAATTCAGTGAAATTTCTGAGGTCTTGTTTTTCCACCTACCAAGCTATGGGTACAGGAAACCAGGAAACCATTCATCTTGCTCCTGTTTGCTTCCTATTGTAGAAAGCCTCGAAGGGTTTGCCATCCTGGATCAATATGACAAGATGTTTCAAGGAAATGAAGCAGTGTCAGAACCCAAGTCTGAATGCAATGTATTTTTTTATTGCTTTATTTTTCCTTTATTTTTTTTGTATTCAGAATTTGAATCTTTTGCAGTGAAACTCTCTGATGTTTATTCTAATTTATTTTAGCATGTTCTTCAATTCTTTTGAGTTATTCTAACTCTTCATTCTTTAAGTTCACTCTTAGAGAGATACGGGCCAATTTCTCTAAATGGTGATATCTGAAATTCTGAGGAAATCTGTCTTTTTTCCCAAAAATTGAAGTCATGATTGAATTGTTGAAAACAATCAAAATACTTCAACATGAGAACAGTGGGACATAAGTATTACATTTGTAAAATTTCCACGTCGTGGGCTGCGTTGGAGCAGCACCTCAAGGGTCACATTGTAATGCAGTTTTGTCATGGGACTTTCATTAAGACAGGTTTTGCTTACACATGAAACTCTTACCAGTTATACCAGCATAGCTGCAGCAGCGTTACAAATGTGATGTACCTTGGGATGATGCCTCGGGAAGGCTGATCTGGAACAGAGACTGGAAAGAGCTAGAGAATAAAGTAGGCCTTATTGAAAGGCCTTTAGGGTACACCTTGAACAGGACAAGAGCCTGACCAGAGCTACACCCAAGGAGGACTAAGAATGGTCACAAAAAGGACCACCAGCCATGAGGTCCATTTTCTAAGTTTTGGTCCTTTGCATATTGGGGTTTAACTGTCCAACTACAGCTTCAGGCTGTGAGGTCTCATCCTTTTTGTTTCTCTCTTCAGTTCACCGTTGTTTATGCTTTTGGGCCTGACAGTTGTACTTGTTGCCCCTGGTCTTCAGCAGGAAAAGGATTTGTTTTGTCTACTCACTCTGTGAAGAGAGCTTACTAACTCTTATTATGAGGCTCAGAACTGAACCCCTAGGCAGCACAGAATGTGAAAAACATGAAAGCTAAAATTTAAGGCATCAGAGGTGCCAGTGTTCCGATTCCTGAATGGCCTTCCCAGCTGCATGAGTGCTCCAGGTCTGGGGAACACCACTAGATGGGGATGTTTTCTCACGTTTGCCTCATCCTATGGCTCTGAGGGGCTGAATTTTCTTACTGTCAGTACACTTATTTTTGATGACTGCATTTTAAAAAGTGCAAAATGAGTTCAAGTAACTTTCATATAGAAACAAGTCTCATGTGTTTGAAATATTTGCACGTGGCAATGAACACAAGAATTGATGAGATCTAGTTTCTGGTTGTTTAAACTTGGTGGAATGAACAGACAGTGTTATACGAGCAGGCGAAAAAGATTGGAATACCTGAGGCCTCCATATTTTTGTCCAAAAAATGAATAATTACTTATTTAGCTTATATCATATGGTGGGAAACATATTTTAGCAATACATTATCCACAAAGCAGTTTTCAGCTCCAGAGTATTTAAATACATTCATCCCCAAGGGAAAAACTCTCAACAGGATATGGGGTGTGGGTCATAGCTGAAATGACAGCTTCTACCCTCATCAGTATTCAATATAATGGCAAGGACAGGGACTGATTTAGAAACAGCTGAATAGCTAAAACAAATAAGGAGATTGTACATAAACCATTCTATGATTCCATGATCTAGAGAGACCTGCTATTCAAGCGAAGCTGGAGAAAAAACTGATCACTGATGAGTTGGAAAAACTTGTTAAAATAAATTTTAAGATGAATTTTCAGTCAAAACAACGTTATTTAAAAAACATATTTTTTTTTCAAGTTTAATATTTCCTACATATATTATAATTTTTAGTAAATGTTGCATGAAACAAAGATTGTTTCAAAAAATTATTTCAAAAATTTCATTGCGGACATTCAAAATTAAGTTGTGATTCCTAAAGTCATAAAATCATCATGGAATGATGATTCCTAAAGTCATAGAATCATCATGGAATCATCATAGAATGGTTTGGATTGGAAGAGACCTTAACGATCGTCCCGTTCCAACATCTGCCAGGGCCTCATCACCCTCAAAAGGAAGAATTTCTTCCTAATCTCTACTCTAGATCTGCCCTCTGTCAGTGTGAAGCCATTTCCCCTTTTCCTGTCACTACATGTGATATCACCAGAATCATAGTATTTAATTTCTGAATAATTTTGCTTGAACTCATAGGTTGTCACACATATCTGCTTTCTCTTTTAATTTCTTTACCTGTTAAGGAATAATTGCTGTGCAAAGGGTTTTGTTCCCTTTGCCCCACTCTTTGATTCTGCTGTGACTGCTGCTGCACATATAGTACTTGGGTAATAAATAGTGATGACAGTCTCAGATAGTCTGAAGAGGTCAGGGATACAACCTGTTTTCTAATACCTGTAGGACAAGCTGTGTCAGGGGTTGTTTAGATTAAATTTTTGGGAAAAAAATATTTGCTGAAAAGCTTGTGACACATTGGAATAGGGTGCCCAGGGAAGTGGTAGAATCACCATCCCTGAACGTGTGACACTTAGGGACAGGGCTTAGTGGTGACCATGGGAGTGCTAGGGTCAGAGCTGGGCTCAATTATCCTAAAGGTCTTTTCCAACCTAATTTATTCTCTGATTTTTTGCTCCTGACAGCAACAAAATTACCTTGGTTATCAAGGTAATACCAGTCACCCTGGCCCCACATTCCCACTCAGATTGTCTGCCAATACATCACAAGGGGCATGTGGGCAGACTAGGAACAAAATGAATTTTTTTTTAAATCCCAGAGTAACTCATATAAGAATGGAATTGATTTCTTCTGCTTTTGTTTTGTTATGGCTTTTTTTCTATTCACATATGAGTGACCTAAAACTGAATTAATGTTGCGGAATAAGGATTCTCATATGAGGTTAATGAAAGATTTACTCCCCAAAAGCTGGTTTAGCCATTCATATTACAGACCATATCAAACTGTAAACAGATCCTAAAGATTTGAAGTTTCTATTTAGTAAACAGAAAGAGAAATAGACAATTGTAGATAATTCATGTTCTGAGTAACTATGTGTGTACCTTTGTGTTAATAGGCAGAAAACAGAGAATATGGCATTACCTGTACTCTGGGCAGTTCTTTACTATTTCTTCTAAACCTCTTAACATAAATGTACATCCCAGACATCTCTGTCAGGGACTTTTTATGCCAATAATGAGAATTAAGGGTGTGTATTTAACCCCAGTTGGAGAAACCATCTGCAAAATATTGATGGCTCAGAAGCAAATTGGAAGCTCAGACTGTTTCTGTTTGACTACACAGAAAAAGGCTTTATTCAGCTGCAGAGGTAAAAAGTAGTATTTTCCAATGTAGCTGGGTGATTTAGAAGTCTGCTTTTACTGACATTCAAAACCTAGAAACTAATTACTTCACGGCTTCGGTTAATTTTACTCTGAAATTCCCTCACTCTCACAGTGGCTTTTTTTCTTGTATATTCTGCTCTACAAAAATTCTAAAAGACAACACTGAAATGGAACAGAAACAAAAACTATGCATTCACTCATTTGTAATTTCTCTGAATTCAGTTAAATACTGAATTACAAAAACTTACTTTTAATGTGTTATACTAAATCAGAGATTCCTGCTGAGTCAGAAGGCATGCAGTTTATAAATCAGACTGTAAACATGGATAAGTAAATCTGGGCAATATATAAAAACTCTGGAGTTAGCACATTTTAAACAGAAGCTTTAAAAGTAAACCTTTATAAATCAGCTCTTTAAATCAAAGAGAAAACAATGATTTTTCTTGTCCTATGCACCAGTGAAAGTTATTCCCCAAGCAACTTGTGTAGATAAAGGCTTCGTTTTTAATGCAGGTTGATGTATTTATGTACAGAGAAACTACAAACCGGTGTTAAGCAAGAAACATAAAAGCTCCAAGTACCAATCCAGAAACATTTTGACACCAAGTAGTTTAACAGTTGGATAATTCAAAAGAATGTTTGGATAGATATAAGGTAGAGCGTGACCACATAGTAAAGGACAGTCAGCAAGGAGCCTTCATCTGCTATAAATTAAGGAAAATTTAATTAGAGAAAAGTCATTAAGCCTAAAGTGAGCATTTCCTACCAGTTCATACAAAGCAGCTTTTAAAAGCTTATTAAACTTTCAGTATCAAGACCTACACATTCATGTCTGATTGGGAATTTTTTTGTAAGTTTTTATATTTAAGCACACATTTGTATGGTGAGTTAAGTGCTGGTTTTGCAGGGTCTGGTATGGCTTTTATTTCTTTACAGTTGAGGCAGCTTTTCAGGGACTGTGCTGGCAAATGAGGTGTTAGTGTTCAGATGGACTATAAAAGAACATTTTACGCACAGCCATAACATTACATTGTAAATGATTTTGTTCTCCAAATTTAATAATCTTTCTGGAACTCTTGGTTCCTCAAGGTCAGAAATTTCTTCTTCCAGGTTTCCAAACATTATTAGAGTCAATATCTAATGAGGACATTTATGTAGTGAATAAGGTGGAATAATGATAAAATGATATAGTTACTAATAGGTAACAGAGAAAGACTTATTACTTTGGAAGGCTCTTTTCCTTTATATTTTACAGTGAGAAACTGGACAAAAGCGTGTCTTTTTAATTTGAATTTCACTTCCAGGATTGACTGTCATTCTAAGATTTGTAATGTCTACAAGTATATACATATCTATGTGCTCATATGTGCGTATATATATATATTTACGCACAGCTGGCTGCACCAGGCTATACATTAACAGAGCAATCTGTTGAAACAACACAAACTTTCCAATTCTATTTATGTTATACATCCCACTTTATCTTCAGTGTGAATTACAGCCTTTCTGCAGTTTCCAGATGTAACTCCTTTCTTTCTTTCAAGACTAGTAATGGACCAGGTCTAAGCTTCCTATAAGACTGGATTTTCATCAAGGACCTGCCAAGGGTGTTCCTGTCAGAGCCCAAGCACATAATGGAGCCAGGAGGAGCCATAGGAGAGCAGAGGACAGAGCACACTCATTTGAGTTTATCTGGCTGCTGCATGAACTTTCAGGGAAGATTAATTGATTCTGGAATCTGACTGTCTTTTGGAGAAAAAAACCCACAAAAAACCTGCAATCCCTTCCTCTTTGATAACAGTTTTGCTACAACCAGTTCTACGTGCACAGTATAAATCACATATCCACTATATTTCTTTGTTTTTTTAATCCCATTCCAACAGCGAATTCTATATCCTAGTAAGGAAGAAGAGCAAGTGTCCAAGAAATCCTTTAGGGGCTTTGCTATTGCCCTGTTTTATTTGGAAGTTTCTGAGTAGAAGATACACATCCATATACTAGAAATTCTTCACTCTGTGGTACCCAGTGCATATGGGCACATATACAGTTTTATGTAGTCAGAATTTAATGGTGTGCATTTCAACTTTATGTAGAATTTGATATATGAATTACATTTGAAGGCACATTGGACAGAATTTAATGTATGTATTCAATTATTGAGCGGTTCCATACTGTAGACATTTACTTAATTATCCTTAAACTGAAGCATGTGAAATAGAGGTTTTGGAATAAAGGTAAGCTGTGAAACATGAAGCTACACTTTAAAATTGTAAAAACAGAAATAGAATTTTTTTTTTCCTGAGGAATTGTTATTTTCAGTCCCTGCTAAAGAACTGTATATCCTATTTAGAAGTCATCCCAGCACAAGACTCCTGAGTTGAAAAAGAATTCCCTCATGACACATCCAGCTTGCTGCTCCTCTTTGGAGACTAGGTCACAAAATATTGTCTGATTATTTCAAATTGCTGATCCTTTCAGCAGATCAGAACATATTGAGCTATCCAGCTGATCCCAAGATTGTGTCAATTCACTTGTGGATAAAGGAAAAGACAATTCTGAATAATGACAAAGCATTGCAAAGGCAGTGCTTTGGTGCAAAGGTATGTCAGAAAATTAGTGTAATCAAATTCATACATATTTCTAATTATAATTTCATTGGAATACTAGAAATTCTGTATGACACCCAACATCAGTGCCCATTTTGGTGAACATACATGTGTTTGTGGTTTCTTCCTTCACTTGTAGCTGACCTGCCCTCACTGGCTAAACGGGACAGAACTAGCTCACCCATGGGCATGCAATCAATCACAACAACTAAATATTGAATGGTTTCCCTACAGTGCCCGGTGATTTTGCTCTTCCTATAATTAGTCTCTTTTTCCTTACAATTACTTTATATATGCAATTTTGTGTTTTTTACTTGGACCTTGGGCTGTGTTTATTCATATCCTTAAAAATACGTATAGCACAGTATATTTTAGGTCGGACACAGGATTTGGACCTCTTTCACACACAAATAATAGTGATTAACTACTTGATTGTTAGATGACAAATTAACTTGTGATCTCTACATCTACTTGTGCAATTTCCCCGATGTAATATGTTACATATTTTTTTTTATCACAGCTGGAGAAGAGCTGTCTCTTTTTGTATTTGTATGTCCTGAATTAGTACAAAACCAGATAAATTTTCATCTTTGAGTAAAAGACACACTGGCAACCCCAGAAAAATAAAAAGAAAACATCCTTTAAATCAGGACCTGTGTCTATGTCATTAAATGATTTATGACAAAGAAAATTCATTTCTGGAAACTGTGAACACGTTTAAATTTCCTAAGCCTCCACTGTCTCACTGGAATTGGTCTATTAATGCTCCCAGACCTCTGAAGTCCTTTGTAGCAGTCTCCAGCAGGCGTCTGAAGGACTTTTCTCTCACCAAGCCCTTGTCTCCAACTGTATTTACTGGGCTCTTCTGTGTCCCAAAAAATGGTGGATGAAGAGTGGAAAGATGAAACCAAGACAAAGCAACAGCATGATACAGAAACTTCTCATCAGGCTGGTGAATAAAGGGCCAGTCCACATTTTGGAGGAGTGTACATGATATGTCTGCATCATGTTTCTTATTGAGAAACCTTTTTGTGTTTTCTTCATCATTAGCAGGTTCCAAATTGTTCTCTGTAGATGCGGTCCAAGCCATGCTTTTGAATGTATGAGAAAAATCACCTTTAAAAAGGACTTGGTATTTAAACCATGTGCTTCTTGTGGAGCTGAACTACAAAGGACTTTTTTTTGGCCATAAATTGGTTTTGGACCTTAGAAAAAAATTAATGCCAAAATTGATTGGTGCACATAAAAATTAGTGTTAATATGTCATCTCATGATAAGAATAAGACGATAGCCTATGAAGAGCCTATACCAAACTGTTTCTGAGGAAAATAAAGGTTCTGCTGAAATGGTTAATTCCTCTTTTTCTCAGGATGAATGGAAATTTGAGAGAAAGGATTCTTCTCATACAGATTTGAGGATCACATTATGGCCTGAGATTTAGAGGATCAAGCCTAGAAAGAGGTCCCTTCTTCTCATCATCCTTCACCCAAAAACCAGCTGCAAATTCCTAAATTCAACATGAAAGCAAAGAAAAAGCATAAAAAGAAGAAGAGAAAAAAAGAACTGCATAAATCTAGTGAGAATTTCAATATACCAGAGACCTCATGTAAACATTGCTGACATTAAATTTCTACTTGTGTTATTTTATAGACTTAGCAGATATGCCAGGCAGCCAGATTTCTGAGTGTTTTTCTGCACTGAACGTTCAAACATTTTGAGGTCCTGCTTTCATCACCTAATACCCAAAATCTGTTGGATGCTATTGAGACCAGACAAATGTATAATGTACCACTGAAAAAAAAAAAAAAAAAGGCAGCTGAAATTTGACCCAAGTTTTTCTGCTTAGTTAATTATCTTTGTGAGGACCAATCTGTTTCAATGCAAATCAGTGGGAGATATCACTGTATACAAGAGGTTAGGCCCTTCTAGTAATTTTTAGCAGCTGAATAAGAATACAGGGTATACAGTTCCTATCAATTTTGGAAGCTGAGATAAGATAAAGTATTATAGTGGAACAAGACACAAAAAGATACTTAATATGCTAATTTTTTTCCTTTTTTCAGCACAAAGAGAAGCTGCCAAGAATAAGTTGTGGAGATCATAAGACATTAAGGTTTCTAAAAGTATACAGTTTTGAAAGAATTCTTGTAACAGCCAAAGGGAAAGCAACGAGACAAGCTCCCCACGGGAGACTGGCATAGTAATGGTGGCAAACACAGATGAAACATAATTTTATTTAGTTGTCAGTCATCCTGAAGGTCTTGTCTTCCAAAATGAAGCTTTTTCCATGAAAATGTCAATAGACTAAGGTGCTTTTCATGAATGCACCTACATTGTCAATTGTATCTGACATTTATGCAGTGCCAGGCATCACAATGTTGAGATGTGACAGCTTAAGCAGGCATAAAATGCGGACTTTTTAGTGATTTTGATTTTTATAATTGCTTATCCAGATGTGTGTAGTGGGGGAGAATGGAAGATGATCACAACCTCCTCACTGTAGATTGGCTTACATGGGAGATAGAATGCTGGGTGGTGGTGCTCATTTTGTACTGCGTTTTTATAAAAACCATCTTTTTTGCTGCGTCTTCTGCCAAAATTCAATAGATATGATTCTTATGGGCCAAGTTCTGTTCTGTTACTAAGCAGGGGAAGTTTAAACATCAGAGCTACAGAAGAAGCTATGCAAGAGTGTGAATTGAGTAGGAAGCCAGGGTGGGATGGTGGAGACTGTGACTTGATTATCATCTCAGAAACTAAAGTGGATGTCTTCTGAGTCTGAATATGCTCTTACATTTTTTTGTGTGTTCTGTTATCTTGGAATCAAGAACAACAGGATAAATCTGTTCCAATTTACTAATGATGCTAAAGGACATTGAACTCAGCTGAATGGGATATAGGATGAAAAAGTATGGGAGGACAAAACGCTTTAGAGTGATACATCTACTATGTAATATATATTTCATTTTAATAGGGATGAAAAAATCTCAGAAGATGTGGATAAATATCACTAAAAAGTTTGGATTGTTATCCTGATCTTATCTGAATCTTAAGACTGAGCTGGAAATCTCACAGGAATGGGCTTTCTCACAGTATTTCAGAATGTTTCAGACATCGTAAATACTTGTGGTATGTCAACAATTCTTGTTTCAGCCCTGGCTTTAGCCTGGTGGTATAAAAAGGCACAATGTGAAAATTAAGGGGAGAGTGGGAAAGAAAAGTTAGCCTTTTAAATATTAAGAATTCTAATGTATAAAACTAAGGGATGCAGTAGCTGAAGAGGACATTCCAAGGATGAGCATAGTTAATGAAAGAGTTATTTAGTAGCATAATAAAAACCTGAAACCCAACCAACCAACCAACCAACCAAAAAAGCCAGTTTCAAAAAATGTAAAATTTAAGAGGAAGATAAATGAAAGGAAAAGACCTTCCTGATAACATTTTCTGTTTAGTAGAAGAGTTGTATCCCAAAGGAAATAGCAAAGGTTCTATAGATTAGGACTTTCAGGGCATAAACCCAAATCCTTAGACGATAACAAGCATCTCATGATATGTAAATACAATACATACTGGTTTCTGACCACAATCAGTGTGGCTTAGTACAATAAAAACTGGACAGATGACTTCCTTTAGAACAGACACATTGAACAGAAATATTGCATATTTCTTCCAAAACTTTTAGCAATAAAAGGTATCGTTTTAATGGTTTCCATTTCTCACCCTTGCCTGGAGTCACTGGCAGCTCTTTTGAGCTGAGAGTTACTTAATTGAGTTCTAGAGGAATATAGTTACCTAATTCATAGGTTCTAGTTAGAAGCTGATTAACATTTGAGCAGAAGAAAGGTGAAAAAACGCATTTTTCCCAAACTTTTAACACAGAATAACTTAAACAGGGTTCAGGAACAGAGATTTTGAGGTGTTCAGTTTAAAACCTCTGAAATACTGTGGCTCTGCCCTCTGCTCTGGTCTGTGAGTTGTGATCCTCTAATCCCATGGAGATGAAGAGCCCAGCAGGATTTACACTACCATCCAGAAGAACTCAGACCAAGGCTGATCTGGGTTTGCCAACACAAGCAGATGCAATGGTTATCATTAAAATGGTGCAGATGTCTGTAAATACTGCTGCAAACACATGCTTTTCTTGATCCTTTGAAAAGCTAATTTCTGATCAGTTAACTGTGTGAACGACAGCACACAATTTCAGTAGTTTATTTCCTTCAACCTTTTGAAGGTCCTGTGGGTAGGTAATAGCTCAATAGCACATGTGGTTGTGTTATCCAAGGATATTTGTCCAGTTAAAGGCGTAGCTGACTGGCAGCCGATTTACTGTTCTTATTTCTCCATCACGCAACTCAACTCTATCTCATCATAAGTCAAGTGAATAGCTTGTGGTGTGCTCGGCAGATGAACCAGCACCAATGATCTTGCAGCTGGTTTGTATTTGACATAGAGGTACAGCATGTTTGTGTGTAATTGCCAGCCAGCCAGCCAACAATGGATTTTTGGCAGGGTCCTCAGACAGATGTTTTACAGTTAGCTGTCCACATTGCCTTCCAGGTCATTCTTACCTGCCATGTATAACTAGGAGGGGCACAGGTATCCTTGAGATACTATACCTACTGTGAATATGGTCAAATTATATGAAAACTAACAACCCAAGGAGTCGTATTGAGAAAGGCTCTGTGTCCTATATCATACCCTGCTGGAACTTTAGCATTCAGAGGATATGGTAGGTGATGGCTAATTAACATAAAAATAAGTCTTTTCCTTTAAAGCATTCATTCCATCCCAAAGAAAGATCTACTTGCACATTAAGTAAAACCCATTTTTTTAAGGCATCTTCTTGATAAATCTGATAATAATCTAGTTCTCAGTAAGGTTACATAGAGAATATAACGGGATAGCCTAGGTTAACAAAAGCCTGGATAGATTATACTTCCAATTTAACACTGTTCTATAATTGTACTGTATTTTCTATTCTCAAGGAGAGAACCTTGTATTTTTTCTTACATATCTTTAAATATTTAAAAGTATTTATTCTCATAAATTCTAGATTAGAAATCTAAGTCCTTTTCTACAATCCACAAAGAGAGAAAATAACTTTCAAAAGTGAGTTTCACGCCATCTATATCACACATTTCCTGTATATCAGATATACGAGAATATCCAGAGATGTCTACATCTCCATTCACTGACATAGTTTAGGGTGAAGTTGAGCTTAGGGAAAGCAGCAAATATTTCAAGTATCTAAGGATGCCCATCAAGTGTCTTTTGACACAGTGCCTAACTCAGCAGGTGAAGAGAATGGAGTCTCAGAGCATTATTCTCTTAAGTTTCATGCAATCCTCAGGTTTGTTCTGCCCCTTGGTCACTGTAGTTTTTCACTGACTTAAAATAATGGTATTGATGCTAACAGACTTTACTATAGAAGTAGAGTCACAGAACAATAAATATAAATCACATTCCTATTCAAAACCAAAGATGTATAGAGGTTTTTCCCGATACACAGTCGCTTCAAAACAACTTCTGATTCTTGATTTTGCAAATAACTTATAGAATAAAAGGAATCATACTTTTGTGACATGTTTTGCCACAATTAATCCTCATGCTTCTGGTTGTCCTGTCCTTCCCAGTAATTGATTTTCCCTGAAGTTGAAATGGGATAAAGACCATTTTTCCAATTTGTCTTATGCAAGAATTTTTGGACTATCAAGGTCAGCAGGACAGAAACATGCAATTTCTGTACATAAAGAAATTCCTTTCAACCCAATCATTCTATGATTCTATATTTCCCACAGCGCTACACATCACTACCGATATTTGCAAACAAGAAGTATTTGCTCAGAGTTAAGGTAAACTTCAGATTGATGCTCATTTTCTGATAGCAGGTCTTTTTCACCTTGCTTTTTATTAAACCTTTCAGACAGAATTTTTGTCTCTTTCTTCCTTCTACTGTCTATTTGGAAATCTGACAGCAATTGAAAAGACTTCCAAATGGAACATGATAGTCGTTCAATCAACCATTAATGCAGTGCCTAGCATATCTCTGGTATGACCCTGTATTTGTTGGGCTGTTTTAGATCATGCATCACTTGGCTGTGCAACATTTCAGAGAAGTTTAAAGTCATTTTTATTGAGGGTTGTTGCATCAGAGTGATGCAAACTGGTTGAGCAACAAATATTGCATTATTCTTATTTTTAAAAATCTAAAAATGACCTGTGAAATGTATACTTAAACATCTCTAAAATAAGATGCATATATTTATCTTTAAAATGTAAAAAATAAAAAATATATTTTTATTGTAATTTAAAATGTAAAAAATGTGAAATTAAATTGATTCATATCTTACTAATTGAGGTGTCAGCTTTATTCATGTTGCAAATTCATTACCCTTGTGCATAAGAGAAGGAACCCTCAGAAATTCCTAATTCTTTAGCATCAATAACCAATATAGTGATGACATAAATATCAAGGCACCTACAGGATTTCCTGCACAGGGACTGGTAGTAAAGTAAGGGATTATCTGTTACCCTCTACAAACCAGTTTTGACTTGTGCTGAAAATAAATGTCTGGAACTTTGCATTTCTTCTACTGATATTGTATATCTTACTTATTTACTACATTATAGAACTCTGTAATTCCTATAGAAAATGAAACTTCAGAAAAACAGCAGCAGCCAGTAAAATCCAGAAAGGAAAACCAATTAATGTAAATTATATGGTTCTACAACTGTAACTAGAGCATTTTAGTGGGCAGGTTTCCAGTTTGGAAGGCAAGTCAGAATGCCTTTTGTGGGGATTTGCTTTTATTAGTACAAGAATAGAGCCACATCTCAATGCAACTAATGCCAGCCCAAGCTGACGCAATCAAGGTAAGACATGTCTGATATACTACTAAATGTTATGGAAAAGATTACCAGACCATTTTTATTTACCTAACAGTCAGTAACCTGTCTTTAATGCCCACTTTTACTGCAGGGTTGTATGTATATTTTAGTTAACCCAAGTAAAAATTTCATCTTTTTTAGTGTGGAAGAAAAAGCCTGAATTATTGCTTGAAAACTACATTAAATAGCTATTAATGTATTTATTTCTTAGTATTGTCTAAGAATGTCTAAGTAAAAGTATCATCAAGAAGCAAATGCTGCAACAGACTGACAATATGCACAATATGACTACTGTTACAGTAGTTTAAATGGAATTCCAGTAGGTTAAAGTTTCCTCCAGTACCTCTGTTTTTTCATGTTATAATTTCAACAATAAACCTTACGAGACTTTTTTTAAACCATCCTCATGGACCAATTCATCTGCAATTTGCTATACTTGGTAGGTTTAAAAGCCCCCATATGTTTAAGCTGTAAGAAAAAAAAATCTGGACACATCAATAAAAAGGTAATATAATTCAAAACATCTGCATGTAACATGCCCTTACACAAACTGATACCACATTTTACCCCCATTTTGTGTTATTATCCTACATTAATCTTCAATTCTGACTGTAAATGCTTTATCCCAAGAGCAAATAAAGAGTAAAATTAATTGTATTAGAGAATAAAGGTACTTCTAACTCTACAAAAACATCATAACTGCTGTATTATTTTATCAAATCCTACTACTTGCACTCTAAAATACTGTGCTGGTATTGGAAATATGTTATCCAATAAATATTATGATTGTACATTTACATTTAAATATCATTATTTGTATTGTGTGATGATGTATCAGTTATAGAGTGTGGAAAAACATTGTAAATAATTTCAATCAAATATTTGGTGTTCAAAATATTGATATTAGCCATTCAAATTATAGAATCTTTCCTAAATTATTAGCTCTTAAAAATTATCTCTCTACAATATGACCTATGATTTGTTCCAAGAGTTATGGGCTAATTACTTAACTTAATGAGATTACTATTTCAACTTTTTGATTTGCCTTTTCCATGATTATTCTACCACAATATTGTACACTATGTCTGTGGGAAAGACCTCATCATGTGCCCATGCAAATCATCTGCAAAATTACTATTGGCTCCAGTGCTTCAGCATTATACCAATTTAATCCCTAAACAAGATTTCTTTCTTGAACAAATTAAGTGTGGCTTCTGGACAGAAACTAGTTTTTCATAGATCTTTGCACAAATACTCAAGAACGGTGAATGAAGAAAAGCTCTAACACTCTGAATTTATATTTGTGGCTGATCATAAACTTTCCTTATAGAAGTAAATTAAATTGTTTCTATAGCTAGTTGTCCCGTTAAAGCAGGAGCTGACTATTCAATACAACCACATTTTTATGGGAAGCCTAAGTTTTTATCACTGCATTTCCTTAGATCAGCATCTCCTTATGATGGAAATGCTGAGGACTCAAACATGCAATTTACTCATGAAGGTAGATTTTCTTGTATTTACTCATTCTGCTGGCTCTGGTGAGCTCCTCTGATTAGGAGGTGGCATACCTGTCCATGGAGGACCCACAGTGCAATGTTGGTAAGGGACTGTCTTCCAAAAAACTACACTAACTGGAGACCAAGTTACTCTGCTGCTAGCTCAATCTTCCAATTAGACATCCCTTCTCAACAGAATTTCTCACAACTCCCTTGAGCATCATACCAGGCTTTGTTTAACCATGAGGTCTTTAGGTCTTCAGTGCTCTGGAGTAGTGCTCGTATCAGGCAAGCCCTGTGTCTCATGAGGTATCCTCACAGTGCACCAGGTTTTGTCCTCTGTGGTGATCCTAAATCAGACACAGAGAGAAAGGCGAGATATTGTGCCAAATCTGGATTTTCCTCCCACCCGCATCCCCAGCTGAGAGCGATACCCACCTTTCTCCTGTCTCTAACCCAACTGCAAATCTCCTCTCTGATGAAACACAGGCATATGATCTCAGCGTGAACCAAGCTATAAATGTCCTTGAGATGCAGGATGGACTTGGAGACAATTTGTATATTATCCCACAGAGGTCTGTGAGCAAAACTTCAATGTTTTCCTGCTCCCCTCATCTCCACTGATATCAAGGAAATGTTTCTACCTGCATTGCCCAACTAAACATTGCAGGACAAGTCTTCATTTTGCCTAATATTTGGTTATATGCCAAAAGAAAAACTACTTGTACCTGAAGTAGTATTTGTAACAGATTGTTGATTTTTACTATAACAATGAATAACAAATTTTAATAAATATTTACTTTTTAAAAACAATACCATTTAAATAAATGCAAAGTTATTTTGCCTCTAAGGTTGTATTTAATGTTTGGGGTAGAAAGGCTTTGTGCACATCTGTATATAACGAATACTTAAGGAAAAGAGTCCAGCAACTTTAAATCATAGTATAGACAAACCTCGCACTCAAGTTAATCACACACTGGCACACAGACACGTCCTTTTGTTCTCTGCACTCACATTCCAATATGGATCCTGTATGGATTTTGCTCACAAGAAATATTAAAGCTGTAAACTTTTTTCCCCTCCACATTCCTACAGCCCCATAAATAGGGTGGCAAGTAAAAGAAGTGTATGTCAGAAATACTCCAGCTGTTCCCCACACTCAGTGCTCATTCCTTTTCCAACATACTCTTCACCCAATTCTCCTTATTCAAGACATGCAATAAAAATAACAGCTAAAGCGAAGTAAATTTCTCACAGAGACTTTCATGCCTTCAGTTCACACTCTTCTTACTGCTACAGTCTCCCACAGCCCTTTTCTAATTCACCTGTGAAATGCACACTGTAGTGGTGTTCGAAGATTTACCCTCTTTCAAACACTGACAAGCTGCCAGTCTGTCTTCTGGCCCTCACAACCCACTGAGGTCTGGTTTTATGTGTTCAGCTGCTCTTGCCAATGCTGTTCGCATCTTTTAAACTCAGTTAGATCTATGAACCTTCCAGTCTTGGTTTCCCACACCCCTGATAAGTGTGTTTTCTACCAGTCAGCCCCTGTTTTTCTGCCTGCCTCCTCCTCTTCCTCAGCATTTATTCAAAATGAAAGATGTTCAGAAGGAGGAGTGCCAGCTGACAAATATTTATTTAAAATTCATGCAGAGAGATGTTTAACCTAAACTTCTGCTTCCTAAGGCGTCTGTCTTCCATTTCTACACAGTTTTGAAACAGTTCCAGTGAAGCACACAAGTAATCTGCTCTTGAATGTCCCAGCTAACACTTCTCTTTTTCACCCTTGGTAAGGACAAGACTCAATTTGTACGTAGAGTAACTTGTGTAGTTATTGGTCAACATGAGGGGGAAAAACAGCTGGGGAAACAGTAAATGCAAAAAAGGGGCTGGATCTTTCAGTGCCAGATTTTTGGACTGATGTCTTGTAATCTGGCAGCTTGTAGATGCTCAGGCAGCTGGTGCAGTCTGCTGGGCTCTGCTGAACAAACTCTCTCTGCCTGGTCTAGGTGCTGCACCTCTTTGCTTCTTCAGGAATATGCTCTCAGGAAACACATATACGTGGATTTATCCTGCAGAATCCTCTCATGAGCCGAGGTTATAAAGATTCGCTGCCTTGAGAGAAGTCCAAAGGCCTGGCCTGGAATAAGAGCTGACCAGGATCCAAGGATGTGACTCAAGCTGTCAGAAGAAGCAGAGGATCCTTCTCAGGCCTTTGTGCAGTAGAAATGGTGGAGGGAGAGATTTTGCAACTAAAAACTATTCTTAGATCACTCAATCAGAGGCAAAACTATGAGTTGTTAAGTGACAACATGTCCCAGCAACCATGATATTTGCTGTAGTTGTCCAAAACAAACACTTTTCTTCCCTGGCTACTCTAGGCTGTGGGCAAAGACAGAATCCAGTGGCCAGCTTTGGAAGACCTGCATTCACAGTGGTACTTCAGAGTCCACTGGCAGCACTAAAAAGAGTTTAAATTTAGGGATACAACAGGGACTGAGGTAGTGGCTGCCCAAGACCTCAGCTAATTCTTCCATTACAAATCCTGTCCATCTCTGACCATCACGGAAGTCCATTGAACTGAGACCTCCAACACAGATTTTATTAGCCTGTTCAAAAAGTTTATGCTGACTCTAATTTAAGATTTATATCTGTCTATCTGGATAGTTCACACAACTGACATGAATGAAAAGAACCCAAACAATAACCACACCACTCCCTAAAATGTATGTCCAAAACAAAAGCAAGTATAGGGAGTTTTTCTAAACCCTTTCCTTAGACACATGCTTGCCTAGAGGTGCTGCTGTTCCTTGGCATCTATTGGCTAGTCTTTGAACTAGTCTATTGAATGAGCTGGACTTGAAATATTCCACACAAGTCCTGTAGGCCTCTTCCTAGGGATGTGAGAGAAAGGATGAAAAAGAGTGGACAGATCCCAAATATTCTGAATCCAGTTTGCTTCAGGTATAAGTGATAATGTCATCATGCTCCTCTCAAGACCTCAAGGAATGATTAAGTCATTCCCATAGCCTTTATGCTCTGGAAAGTCAAGGAGAAATCAACAGAAGTCTGTAATTCTCCAGCAAGTCAACCCAATCAGCACTTTGGCTATAAATGAGCCAGTTTGGAATAAGATATAATTAATGTTGATCTAGAATATTAAGATGATCAGAGGGACTGTTCTGGATCTAATGAGGAAGTGGGGGTGAGGAAGACCAAGGGGAGACTACCCCAAGGGTACCTGTCTGGCAAAGTAATGGTCTTTCAGGGTCACTGTTTCTTTATTCCCTCAGGTGTCCTATGCATCATGTTGCACAACAATCTGAAATGCTGTTATGTCCCAATGTAGCACAGAGATGAAGACACAGAGTATTTCTGCGTTGTGTGTCACTCCTCCTTACTCCTCAGGCTTCACACCTATTATTAGTGTTACTAGTGCAGTCCTTGATACTTCATTCTATAAAAGAGAGGGAGAAAAAAACCCACTATGGGACAATAGTACAGACAATTCTGTAGAGTAATCACAGAAAATGTGGAAGACTGAGCAGACAGCTTAATGCTGGATTGGGTCCTGTTCTGCTGCAGTCCTCGGGTAAGGGGACTTGTGTGTGTGGTCCTTATAACCTACATTTTGGTGGTATGTCAAGGAGTTGCATAAGGAGCCAGATGACCTTGATTTTTCTGCCTAACTTTTTCATTTGTCTTAAGCTGAACTCAGTGTTTCCCCCAAATACTCAGTGTGCCAGAGTAAGTCAGGCAGGTGTGACCGTGGCCCCCCAGGTCCTGCATGTAGGTGCTAAACTAGAGCAGACCTCTTTCCTCTGCCAGGTCAATGTTCTCCAGTCGTGAGGCCAGCTGGCACCGTCCTGCCACAGTCATATTCTTAAACATGTTGTCCAAAGAGAATGGCTGCATCCAAACTGCTTATGCTGGATTCTTTCTGGGCCAGGTTTAACTCCCACACAACATCCAGGAATTGTTCTGGAAAACTTTTAGTTGACTTGCAACAAAATGGTTCTGAAAATTTAACCATATTGGTGAATGATGACCCTAATTTGGTAAAGACGACATGAACTGGTGCTGGGACCGCAGTGATGTGTCAGTGCTCACATTTTCCCAGGTCTCCCAAGTAGCAGAGAAACACTATTCAACTGTTTTTTTAATTAGGGCCTGAGGCCAAGAAGCCAGGACTGATATTCAAAATATAATGGTTGAAGGAAGAGCCCTTCTTTTGCTTCTCATTATGGTATTTATTCTCTCAAGGGCCCTACATCCCTTTCATTTTGAGCAGAAACAATTTAAAAGTTTTTCTCATGACTGTAATTTCAGCAGTGCTAGTGAGAGGTCAGCCTTCATTCCCACCAACATTTTCATGACTTCTCACATCTCATAATGTGTGCAATATGTCAGTTAAAATCTCCCAATAATCCTTCAAATTTCTTCATATGTCTGTCCTCCAATGACAAGCAATATCAGTGTTAAATAGGAAAGCAGTGTATTGAGATATTTCTTGTCCCTGTTACATATTATCCTTCATCTTGAGAGTTTTTATTTTGCTTGTTGTCCTATCATCATGGATATTTTTTCAAGGATCAATGAACTCCTTTCGTTCTACATAGTGCTTAGATTAAGGCAAGGTATTTGTCTGTGCAATAATTTCCAAACAGTAATGCAAATCATATTAATTTGATTTCATTGTTATAATGGTCATTCACTCAAAAAAGCATAGCATACTGTATTCACAAATCAAACTTTTCTTTAAAATACCCGTTGTTGCTGTTGTTATATTTTACTTTGTTTACAATTATTAAACTGTTCTTATCTCAACCCACAAATTTTATTTTTAGTTCTGCATCCCAGTGGGGTGGGTGGGAGTGAACAAGTTGCTGTGTGGTGCTTAGTGGCCATTGGGACTTAAAACTAAACAGTCCAATATGAAAGGCACAAGAAGGAAAAGGAGAAATAAAAACACACAAAAAGTTAGAAATTATTAGAAAGCATAGCAAGAAAATTCTCTTTCCACATTCCCATTGTTCATTACTCTTATAAATTTGTCTTTTTCTAAGATATTCAAAGTTACAATAAGAAAGGCCAGATATTCCTTTCTCTTCAGCTCATTTGTATTTTTAATGTATATCCAAGACAGTAATTTCTGAATGTACAATTGAAAATATACATTTTTCTCTCTTAGAGGTTACTGGGAGTTTAACATAGTGTAAAATAGAAAAATCAACTCAAACTCATGTTCTCTTCACCTCACTCCACCCTCTCAGAAGAAAAAAGTATCAAGATAAAGTAAGTTTAGTTTGACATCTCAGCTGGTTTGTTATTGCCTATTTTAAATTTGAGGAAAAAATGCTGATTTCACAGGCTTTGATAAAACAGTAATTTATTTCCCTGTCAGATATAATGAAAGTCAAATGAAACAGTCAGTTACAAACATACACAAAAGTACACTCTAAAGCTCAACATGCACACTCACATCAGAGACAATCTGAATAGTGGCAAAGTCACGTAAAACTACAGAAAAAAGTACTTTAATTTACAACAGATTTTTGTTTTTACCAACAGCTGATGACATATCAGTGATTAACTTACAGACTGGATGCTCTTGGGTCTGAAGAACTTCAAACTTGTTGAAATATCTGGAAAACATGTCAGATTCTACCTGCCCTCTCATTCCCTGAAGGATCTAGCCAACTACACATTGTGGTTGCATCAAAAACATTGAAACTTCCTGAATGAGCCCAAGAGCTAGCTCTTGACAGGGTAGTCAAGACAAGAGAGTACAAGTGCAGAATAGCAAATTTCCTGTCAGAACTTTGTTTTGATAAAGAGAAAAAGTTGCACACAGAAAAAAAAAAATATTCCGTAATTTTTCTTCACAAGTATTCGGTATTCAAACTACTGGCAAACTCACTGTAAGGGACAACATTAACTACACTACATAACAATAACGGGAATACCAGAATTGTTGTACGATACTGTATATTCATGCAGCCCACATAATGTGATGAAAGCTATTTTAGGATATATATGTGTTTATTTATCTATGGCTTTATATCTAACATGCATGTATGTGTAATATATGTATATATGCATGTATGTATGTATGTATGGCAGAATCTTCCACCAGTGATGAAATAAAAAGAAATTGAACGCAAACATTTAAGTACAATATAACGAACAAATCTAGTATTTGACAACTGGTATCTTAACTTTTAAAATTAATTAAAACATTCCTTAAAGTGCTCATTTTTCCTTTTTTATTTTTTTTTTAACCACTGATCCATTTAAGGAAAACCACTCAACATTTCCATTTGGATGCAACTTCATTATGCAGTCCTAATGTTTTCTCTTGGGCCAACATAATCCAAGATGACTTGTGAGAAAGGCTCACAATATTCCTTAGGCAGAGCAACAAAAGCCCCAAGATTTAGGTTGCAGAGGATTTCACTGATAATAACATCTTTGGTATTTGGTAATGAAAAAATCTGAGGCATAAATCACTGACTTTTTCAACATCTAGTACAGCTTGATGATTGCAAGAAAAGATAAAAACTCGATAAATGTTTTGTTATTTATAAATGTAGTAGGCATGGTTAGCAGTTCTTTAATTAAAGATTTACTGCTCTCAGTCCCAGGCCTTTTGCCCTTCTCTCCAGAGATTCAGATGCGTCTAAAATCCATATAAAGTCAAACATCCCTGCCTGGTTTTAAATTTAACATTGCTGCCTAATCACGCTGTTGGTCTTTGTCAGATGGTGAGTTACATCCACATTTGCTGAGCCTTTATTTAAAACAATAGTATAGTGGTGATGAAGCTTTCCTTAATTACAAAGAATCAGTACCCATTAAAATTGTTATATTTAGAACTGGGCAAAATATTAGAAACAATTACTGTCCTAACATGCGTATTATAAATAGTAGAGTCTAATTTCTTTCCAGATAGACAGTAAACCAGAGGCAACTGTAAAGATCATCATAAAGCACCCTCAGAAAAGGGTAAATCATATCATTTAGTACTGAGGAGCTGGCAAGGAGGATCATATTCTGAGTTGTGCCATTTATTTCCTGTGTGACTATAGACATGTGAATTCACCTTGTCCCTGAGACAAACGCAATTTCTCAGTAATAGTCGGTTTGGAGTGCCAGGGGATCAGGACTGCAGAGTATCTGAGACCTCTGGGTCTCACACAGAGGTGGCTCCTTTGGAGCTGTTGCATCCAGAGGACTCTGTACAGTGCTCAAGAGTGTTCCTCCACTGCAGTCAAGGCTATTGAGATCTTTCTCAGAAAACCTGCAGGTTTCTATTGGAAGCTCAAAAATTATCCTGCTAGACTTCCGATTATCCAGGTACAGATGTCAAGAAGATCTGCAAGCATTTAAGATCCCATCTGCCACTCCTGGCAATAGAGAATTTTTGTAAAGAATTTCACCCACAGCATAGGGGTGTGTCCAAACCAGATCACCAGTAGGAGCTGCACTGTGATTCCAGCTTTCTATAAGTGCAACAGATCAAACACCTTGAATACAATTGCTCCAGGGGTAGATAGAACAGTTTCTAATTGCTATGGCGTTACAACACCCCAGCACAGAACATGTTGCTTGAGTCAGCTCATAACAAATCTATCTCTCAGCTCAAAACAGAGACTTGCCATGGATCTAGCTGGTGTCATTTCATTTTATCTTGCCTTTGAACAAGTCTTGGCAAAAGAGGAATTGTTTCTTTTCACTGTTTCCTGCCTTACCTTTCTCTTTAGAAATGATTGCCTGTTGTTTGACACACAGACACACACACACACTCACTTTGGTGAGAAGCTATGAACTGTTTATTAAAAGATGTGACTCCACGTTATATGGTATTTCTACAAAGGCCAGGGATTGGGGGAGACGGTTGACACCTCTCCCCATCCCATTGGTTAAGACAACTGTCCATCAGCTGTCCATATCTCTAATACAAAGAATGTAAACTACCTAAGCTAAGGCAAACATTGCTTCTATTTATAACACCCGTGTGTGAGAAACAACCTGAACTATGAAAACTGTGAGACACAAGAGAAGGCTGAAAAATCAGGGTGGCAGTTGCCACTTGCAGTGGTCAGAACACAAGTCCCAGCATTTCCCCTTGAAGGCCGATCTTCAGCTGAAACCTCCTCTTGCCCTCCTTTGAGGGATGATAGGGCTCCTCAGTTCACAGCAGGAGTCAGAATTTATTTTAGAAGTTGCTTAAACAGTTGATTCCTCTTTTCAAAAGACAAGCTGTCAGCCTCTCCATACACAGATATTGTCAGGTCCTGGTGGGGTGTGTGACTTGTATATTCTCGTTTCCTGCCCACCATGGCCAAGAAAAAATATTAAAGTTAAAGGCTCTACTAAAGAATGTTTGTAAGACTGTGTAGTCGAATCATAAAACCATGGAGTGCTTCCGGTTGGATCATCCAGTTCCAACCCCTCTTCCTTGGAAAGGTTTCTCAAAGCCCCATCCAAGCTGGCCTTGAACACTGCCAGGGTTGGGGCATCCCTAAATGCTCTGAGCAACCTGTTTCAGCACTTCACCACCCTCTTAGTAAAGAATGTCTTCCTAAAAATACTCAAACTAAAGAAATATATATCTATAGTAAGATAAAAACATATGTTTTACATATATGCATTGTATGACCTATATAACAAAATATATACTAATATATTAAGTGAACTTAATCCTATCTCCAAATCTAAGTCTCTAAATCTTAATTTCAAACAGAATCCTGTCCAAAGAGTCAGTGCTGCTCTCCAAGCAGAAAGGCACTTGGATTTCAATCCAACACTGTTCTATGGTATTAATATATTGGGTTGTGCAGGACAAATTCAGGAACTAAGAAATTTGCTTGATATGAATTACGTTTGTTTCAGATATTTCAAAATGTAGAAACTATCCCAGAAGGATATTGTGTGGAAGTGTGTTTCTTTGAAGAGGATGGGGGGAGCTCAGGGGAGAAGAAGGGTATTTTTCTTCAACTAGATTACTTGGTAAATTTGCAAAAACTGTTTATAGTTAGCAATGTAGCAAAAGGGTAACCATGCCAACAAATTAAATGTTGTTGTAAATGTGACAGAAATTATCTGTCATTGTAGCCAGTAAAAATTACATTTTAATTTCTTAATCTACTCAATATGGTAGAAAATGAATATTTTAATTGGAAAAGTAAAGTGTAAAAGACAAGATAAAGAGTGATACTTTGAAGCTGTCCTCAGCTGTTCCTGAAAGTCCTGTCACCACGCTTGCCACAGGCAATGCTGGAATAACTCAGAAAAACTGTGTTATGATGTTAGCAAGAAAGCATGCTCTGATGCCTAAAAAAACTTTTGCCTCTCTGAAACCATTTTTGCAATAGTGATCAGAAATCAACAGATTAAGTATTAAAATTACAAAACAGAACTTGACTACCTTCAGTTTAATTTGATGGTTAACACCATGATCACTTTGGTCCCAGACGTTTTGCTCATTATCATGGTTTAACTCATGGGTTGAGGTAAAGATAGTTTAATAGGAAAAGCAAAAGCCATACCCCCAAGCAAAGAAAACCAAGGAATTAATTCAGTGCTTTCCAAGGTCAGGAAGGTGTTCAGCCATCTTCAGGACAGCAGGGCCCCATCAAAGTTAATGGTGACTTGGGAAAGAAAAATCCATCACTCCAAACATCCCCTCTTCCTCCTCCTTGGCCCCACTTTATATACTGAGCATAATGCTCCATGGTCTGGATTATCCCTTTGTTCAGTTTGGGTCACCTGTCCCAGCTCCTCCCACCCTCCCAGGTACACCCAACTTCCTCCCCAGCATGCCAGTACAAAAATCAGAAAAGTCCTTGGATCTGTGCAAGCCCTGCTCAGCAATAACAAAAACTGTGTTATCAACCCTGTGTTTCACAACACAACTCCATCCAAGCCATTGTGAAGAAAATTAACTCAACCCCAGCCAAAACTAGCACACTCAGGCAAGTAATGACCAAGCCAGTAAGAATTTTCTATGAAATTCAGAACTGTGGATTTTTCTGCCTTCCCTGAGGAGCTGGAGAGCTCTGTCTCCTTCTTCATTAACTTTCAATTTGGAGGTCTAAAGCTGTCACATTTTTATTAACTGCTAGTGTATCTAGATCATTTTTTTTGTCATCAGGAAGATCTGTTCAGGTTTTACCCTAATACAAGTTCCTGATGAACCTATGTTTTCCTTTAATTAGTAAATTAACTAAATCCTTATAAAAAAAGATTTGTTCCTAGAGTAGGATGCTCTTCATATCTTTAATGTACACAGAATTATTTTTTGTGCCAGGACACAGTGGGGCTGATTTCAGTGGTAGTAAATGTCAACAGCTGAGCTCAGATTCAGCAGAACTGCCACCTTCTAGCAGTGAGAGGGGAGAAAGAACAAAGAAATCTGGGACTAGCTGGGATTAAACAATTATTTGTTCCACTGCACTTGTACCAGTTTTGTTTGCTGTAGGACTGTTGGTTATGAATCTTCATTCTGCCTTCTGAACATACACTAGACAAATGCAAATATCAAAAGCTGTTTCCACTTCTGATATCTTCATTGAGCCCTGGTGTGCTTTTGCACAGGTGTGTATGACCACTATGACCACTGTATTGTCCTGCAAGTCTGGTTGTTCACTGTCTGCAAGAATCCCAAATTCAGCTCCTTGTAAATGAGTTTTCTACCAGAATCATTCACAAGGTGTTTTTCCATGTGGGTTTGTCACTTTAGCACACCCGTTTGTTGAGATTATCAACAAATACATCTGTTTTAGGAGTGTGGTCTGAAAGTTGAACTTCCCACTCTTCTCTCTTTTACTGATACCTCAGAACCTGTGGTTGAAAAGCCAAAAACCACTAAGACATCCTGTATTCTCACTCACATGCAGTATTGAAGAGTGTAGGGAGATTTCCTGCTGTTACAGGTGGGAATATGTATGCAGATCTAACAAATGGATGGACATAGGGGCAATAGTTTTCGGAAGCTTGCAGTTATTGAGAAAAAAGATATGCATTAATTTCTGCTTTGATGGGAATGGAAATTTCTGCCTGCAACACACTTCTATTTTTCTTAAGGCACCAACTCATTTAAGATTAGATTCAGAAGTAAAAAACATTTTTTAGTTATTGCTGTTCCAATCTTTCTCAAAAAAAAAGGTGTGTGGAAAGGAGGAGAAAGATGAAGAGAACAATGAGCTCCAAGGACAGTGATAGCTGTGCCTGAAATATTCAGATGTAAGTTTATTCACCTCAGGTCACATCTAAGCTGCAGTGGGATTTTAATCTTCTTCTGACTTGACATCAGTATGAAACCAAAACTATGCAGTCACTTCAGGTTCAGTGGGTCAAAATCAGTTTTCCACTTATAAACTCCCTGAAGTTTTAGGAAACTCTGGAGACTTCTGTTCAGGCTCATTCTTAGCTTGAACACAGAGGTGGGTTCAGCTTCAATTCAATCAATTTATTCAGAGAGTTACATTAGAATCTGACAGTTAAAATTGTCCAGATTCATTAACAGAGAAAAGAATGGTCAGTGATTCAAAGGAGGAGAAAGCAAAATATCTGGCTTTCCAACTCAGCTACATTAAGATCTAATAAACACTGCCAAGAAGGTATCCAGATTTCTAATCAAAATAAATCTGAGGATTACTCTGTTCTACAATGTTTTAAAGGAAACAAGTCCCTTCAATTCCAAGTCCACATTAAAATAGTGTTTTGTGCTGCAGGTCAGTGCCCTTCAGTCTAACAGGACACCTCCTTAGTGGCCTTCCAAGCTGTGGAACGCTGCTCAGAGACACTGACAGCTCCTGGCATTGGCAGAGACAGTTGCTGTGGGTTTCCTTGGAACAGGTCCAGCTGAGGGGCACATATAATCCCTCCCTCTTCTCCAGAACACAATGCCTTGGGCCTCCATGGAGCAGGATGTTACTTCATGCTTATATTTAATAACCTTCTCCCTTCCAGCCTCCAAGAAGGGAGGTCTTGGGACTAGCACATTATCCGATAGCTCAGGAGAGTTGGATTTAATTCTCTTGATTCACTACAGGCTTTCTGTTTGACCTGGGGCTAATCACTTTGGACGAAGGCCACAAGGGGATTTAGGTAGAACCCAGATCCTCGCCAGCCTTGCTTATCCAATACCTAATTTTCTGCCGGTTGGCATGTGCAAAATTGCCTCAGTCCTGATTAGAGCCAGGCAATTTTTATGGAAGAATTCTTTGTTTGCTCAAAAATGCACTTTCGTGTTGATGGAAACTATCTGCAAATTTGTACCAGATTTGACCAATTGTTTCAGCCAAAAAAAAAAATATTGGAAATGTCAAGATGATTTGTTTGAACATTTTTAAGGAAAATATTTTTGAAACTGTTCCATTCTGAATAAATAATCAAATATTCAGTGGAGTAAAACTGGAGCCTGATTCACCCTCATCTTAGGTAAAAACCCCAAAGAGTCCATTTATTGCTTATTGGCAGTGACATCTAAAGAAGGAAAAAAGGGAATAGCTTCTAGGACCAAACGTATCTAACAGTTAGTGACTCAGGTTTCTCTACGAATAAGAAAAAAAAAATAATGTTTTGTTTTATGGTCAAAGAGACAGAAGTTGTTAAAACAGACAACATCTTCTATGCAAAAGCCTAAAGAGTCAGTCCATTAAGTGAAAATGTGATGCTCTTTCACGTCTACAAGATGATCTAGGGACATAATTTCCAGTTAAAAATCCAACATAGAGTTTAACATCTAACTGTATTTTAGAGACAAGATTTATAGGCAGAGGCTTGATTTTTCTCCCACCATTTCTTATTAGCAATTTATTCTCCTCACTTGAACCAGTTCATCAGATTATGATTGTTCAAGTCATGCTCTTTCTTTTTCAGTCTTATACACAGTATGGTTGTTATATCAACTAGAAATTCTATTGGAGGGACTGAAATGTGAATAGTTATTGCATTTTGTGCCATCCTTCTAGATATTTATGCAGTTAGTCATTTTCTTTAGTACTAATTTTGCAGATAATTCTTCATCATCACCCACACACTCTGTATGCTTTCACAAAGGTTAAAGAGAATACTGAGGTTTTGACTGCCTGTATAATTTAGGCAAAACTTCCTTACCCAAACCGAGATGCCTGATGGTAGGTAATTAAGATGCCCAGGCATATCGTCCTGACTTCTAGCTTCTCTTGAGAAGAATATGGGCTTTCTGTGGGAACTGCACATCTGCCACCCCCATACTGAGGTGCTGCATTCTCAAGTATGTCTCAAATGCAACTGAACTGAACCCAAAAACCTTTAGGGTTTTTCTTCACTTGGATCCTGGCATTCAAAGAAAAGGTTCTTGCTAGGACTGTGTTACTTCTAAAATAAAAGCAATACCCCTAAATGCTCTGGAGGTCTGCAAACAATCTATGTGTTGAACAGTCTAAGCTCTGTTCATCAAATTGTTTTAACTCGTTGTAAAAACCAGAAGTTCATTGCTTTATTCTGAAGAGACTAAAAGATGATAAAAGGTCACGGGGAAGGGAAAGGAGGAGGAAAGCCAAATTATTGCCTTCAGTTTATCAGAAAGTTTGGGGATGATTCCTGGGCAGATGCATAGGAGTCTTTTTCTCTTCATGATAGCTAGTTCCCACACCATTATCAGTTTAGAAATTTTACTGTACAGGATCATGTTTAGAATTTGTGTATCCCTTAGACAATGTGACAAACATATTTCTTAAACTGAAAAATAAGATGGAGACTTGGGCTGAAACTGAAACTCTCAGTTCAGTGGAAACTGAGAAATTAATTATGTTAAACATAAACCCTTTATGTTCTTAAATCCATTGTAATTTCATTCTTTTGCATTTTTTCAATTTTCAGGGTTTTTTTAATGGCTGAAGATGTGGGATTCTTTTATGTTTAATCATATCCACAATTTTAGAATACATGGATACATGTATGCACATATGTAAGTGTGTGTGTGTGCATGGGCCCATGTGAGGTCCCTCCTTTCTTCTAAAGCATGGTGTGCCCACTTATAGGAAGACAGAGCTCTAGAAACTGCAGAGCCTGAATTCCAGTCCCTGTCTCTGAGTGATTTATATTCTAATCTTGTCTGTTGTCTCCAGCACATGGATTCAATGAAGTGTGAGATGCTCTGCCTATAAAAATGTAGGAGTAAAATATATATAGTTTACATTTTTCCATTTGTTAATAAAGTTCAGCAGGCATCTGTGCACAGAACATACAACAATCAGGCTGCTTATGTGCAAATGTGGTCTTAGTGACTTCTGTAAGCTGATAAACTTAATTTATCTACACTGTGTAGGCTATTTTCAGTGAAAACTTCATTGTAAATGAACCCGTTACAGGCTGGTTTTCTGTAGCTGACAAATTCATAATTTCTTTTCTAATTTTAAAAGCATTCAAAACTCCATAAGTTAATCACAGCTTTCTGACTTAAGATAAGGCTTGATGGATACCTTTTTTCCACCAAGTAGTAACAATCCTTTAGAATTCAGTTAACTTGCTTTGAATTCACTGAATCATTTTGTTTGTCATAACACCGTCTTTTATGACCTTTTGTGTATAAATAGGGAAAATTAATTGCTTCTGGGAACATCAAAGTGTTGTTTCACTATATATTTAATCATTAGCTTTAAATGCTCCCAAACTAATGTTCCAAGACATTGCAAAGAGGTAATAAGTTCAAAGCAATACAAAACATAAAGCAGGACTCTAGAGTGAGTTGAAAGGATTTTCTTTAAATATATAAGAGCTTTCAAACCCATTGTACAAAACTTGGAGGAATTTTGGCCAGAACTAAAAGAAGAGCTTTACTCCCATATTTGAATGAATTACCAGATCTGCTAGATACTGTATGCCCTTCTGAACTCAAACAATCTGTCTCCAAGAAATAAAAAGTACAAAAATAAGTTTAATTGGTTCTGATATATGTCAGAATTTATGCTTGTGACATATCAATAAAGCTGATGAACAGCTCACATATTCAATATGAAATCTCACAAAACTTGTGAGTTTTGTACTATCATTTATAGCAGAGACTTAGAATAGGGAGTTTTCCTTTAGAAATGTTCAGATTCCTTTTGTTTTCCTTTGCACAAAAGATTAGGTCCAATTGTTTAGGAAAATACACATTTCACTAAAATGTTTTATTTTGAAGAAGTTGATTCCCCAAACCACGAAAGCAGCCCTCAAAATATCCATGCACTTGGAACCCAAGCACTCTGTCTTGGAGAAAAGCTTTTGTCCTGGGGAGAGTCACAACAAGGTGTGATGCAGTTACAAGTGATTTAATAATCATAAGAGACAACAGCACAACAGAGGTATGTATAGGAAAGTCTTATGAACTTTGAGGAGATTTAATGCCTGCAACAAAGCCCATTGTAACCATGTCTTTCCTACGTGGGATTTGGATCACGACCATAATATTGTTCCACACTGCCTTCAATCTTTATCCATAATTGGCAAACTGAGAGCAGCAAGATCCAGGCTGTCACTTTTTTCAGTTTCCAATGCAAAACTGCACATGCACGAGTTTCGTGCCGAAAACATGTAGTGCTGCTGCATAAAATGGAAATTTGTGGGTGTCTGTGAGTGCCAGCACTGAGCTGAGCACAAGTGCTCCCTGCACATGCACGTGATGGGTGTTTGTCAGCACTCTGCCCAAGGGCACTGTGGCACCAGCAGAGCACGGCACCAGCAGCTCAGGCAGCAGAGCTCTGAGCTTTGCTCTAACATGACCTTGCATTATGACAGTGAACACTGTCTGAGCCTCAGATGCCTCTGGACAGAAGGTGCCATTGCAGGCATTTATGCTTCTTGCAGCAATGACCACAAAGATGCAGCTGTCTTCTAGTAAATACAGGCATCTGCAGCACCCAGTTGTGTGGAGGTGTAAAATCATATTCCTTAATGCAGCCTCATAACCTGAAAACATATTCCCATAGATTTTTTTTTTTTTTTAATGTGATCACCGAGTTATCACAACTTTATCGAAATTGGAGGCTTGTTCACCATCCCAAATACCTATGCATACTGGCCAGATATAGGAAAAGGTGGCGACAGCCAGGTACAGGTTTACAGGCAGTCTCCAGCAGTCAACAGCCTTACGCAGCTCCATCCAGGGATACTGGCTTAGACTGAACCCTGAAAACATGGGACACTCTTTCCCTGTGAAATTTCCACAAACGCTGCTTACCTTTTGGAAGCTGAATAGCACCTGTTCTTTCACTAGTCATTGTTTGGAGGTGCAGAGGAGAAGAAATAACTTGCCTAATTTGGCTTTTAGCTCTTTTATCTTTTATGCATAATGAATACATGCCATAAACCCTCTAAAAATAGAATATTATTAATTAAATACTAATCAAGAGCTAAAGAAAATTCTCTTTCCCTTGGCTTAGTCAGTTCAGTTCATACTGTTTTAAATCAAGAAATAACTCTAAGGCTAAAATGTTCTCTTTATAAATCTGCAGAAGATCATCTGAGATAGACAGCACCACATATGTTTATAGTTGAGAATCTGGCAGCCAGAAGATGTAGCAACTGATGGTCAAGATGTTCTGGTTCAGAGTTGGAAAGTAAATAATTCCTGAGAGGAAGGATTCTACAGTTCTGGGCAGCTGATCCGGTAATAAAATAAATAAGCAATAAAATCCACTTCCTGTTTTGAGAGTTCACATTTCATACTGGCAAAATTCTCCTATTAAATTCAATTTCATGCTTCCATAAATAAACCTGGCACCTTTTTAAACACTTTTCCATCTGTTTTACAACTAGAAGTGTATTATTTAATGCACTCTTGGGATTCACACCAATGGGAAAAGGACTACTTGTATAGAACACAACATTTTAGTTGGAGAGAGTACAGAAAAATAATCACTAGCTTCCCTAAATTCTCAAACAATTGTAACAGACTCTGATGTAATAATTTTTATCAGGCGAAAGAAAGAGACTTTTTTCTATTGTGCATAAATGTTATTTTTATTCAATATTAAATGTATATTGAAGCAGAACAGAATATCTGCTTTTTTGCTTATGAAGAGTAATTTCTTCTAAAATAGAGAAAATAGCTCCTAACAGTGTAAAGAAACAATTGAGTTAATCCCAGAAACTTTCAGTCAGAAGTTATCTCTATTGACAAAAGAGATCTAATGACAATGTAAGAAGTATTATTCTTTAATTCTTCAGCCATTTGCATGTATAGATCCTGAATTGTTATGCAAAAGCTCCATTGTCTTTATTTCATATATGATAATATATAAATTTCAGATAATAAAATAAAAATATGAAACTGCTCGCCCCAGTCATCAGCAAGCCAGACGCTGTCAGATAGTCTGAGACACAGACATGGACACTAGGTGCTTGACTCTCCTGTACCTCCATCTAGGATTAGTTCTATGGACAATTTAAAGGCTTTTTCCTGCTGTCCTTGATCCTGGACTGAGATGCAGCGATGGAATAGAGTGAAAGCACTTGAACTGCATGCCTCTGTTCAGTACTCACTGATTTTTCTGCTGTTTCCAGTATATAATTCAGAAGATATGTGGCTTAGCTTCTTATTTTAAAGTGTGAAAGGCAGCAATGTCAGCACTTAGGGCAGTGAACCTCTTAACCTCCCCAGCACTCTAATAAACACCAAAACATCTACTGAGCCCGCAAAACTCCCACACACAGAATTTCCACAAGATTGGCAGACACAAAGGAGAAGTTTTTACGCCATAGTAGAAATTAACTCTGCTTGATAGTCCTTTAGGAGAATGTATAGGGTGTGACAAGGGAAAAACTGTCTCATCATAGATGGGTCTTTGCTTTGTGTTCTTAACACTGCACTTTAACTAAAGCCTTTGACATACAGTGATGATTGCTTTCCTTGAGACAGCAAACTAAAACCACTGATACAGTACTCACAACAAAAGGCAGCAGCTCTGATGGTACCTAAAGAAGTCAGATTGAATATTGCAGAAACTATGAAAAATAATATTTTTGTGTTCCGTCTGACATTGTGCTCACTGCAGAGGAAGGATACATCCAGGTAAAGAACATTCACAGCAGAATAAAGACTAACAGGTGACAATCCTGTGTCTCCACTGACTCGTCCAAAACCAGGAATTGGTTTGTTAGTTGATGTTCTTTACTTTCATTCATGGAAAATGAAAATGGTTTGTCAATCCCGTTTCATTACTTTCTTTCTTGGGTGCCCATGAGTACACATGCAACACAAATATTCCTGTAGTTAAACCCACTCCAAATACTAGCATGAGCCAGAGAAAGCAGGCAAGGATCCTCAGCCCAAACATGTGCCGTGGATATTCTCATCAGTCAAAGGCCCTAATCCATGAGCTATAGGCTTTGGATGGCTTTGACCCTTTTTGGTCAGACATCTGTAGAGAGGCCCCTTGAAGTTTCAAATATGATGCATATCCTCAACATGCTGGATCCAGATGATGTTCTGATTTCTGCATTTCTGCACTGTGGAGAAATTTTACCTTTTTAAGGAATAGTTGGGAAAATTATTTAATACTGGATTTCTGATTTGGCCTCCACATTGTCCCTGTTGCTGGGGCAGATTTACTAGGGGATCAAAAGAACAAGAGGCAACAGTACCCCTTGATTATATGTGCAGTCATAAATTAACCAGTTCCAGAGAGCATTCCTGGGGTACTAGAAGTCAGTCAGTCATATATACTGTTAAATTGTTAGCAGAGTCCCTGGCATGGTTTTGATCCAGGTCAATGAGCACAGTCCCAGACAATTCTTAAGTGTGGAAGCTAGAGTGGTCCAGGAAGCCCTCTGAAGAGTGACTTTGGATGCCACCACACTGTTCTGGAGTGTAAGAGAGTTCAGCAGAATGGTTATGGGCTGTTTCATGCTAGTTATTTCCATTGGCAGGGGATAACACTGGAAGTGAATTTAACAGAGTCACGCAATCCTTCCAATTGCTGCTTTATACATGACAGTATCAGGATCAAACAACAAAAGCATTGCTTGGAATGGCTGCATCCAGTTGCATCGAAAGTGACTTTCAACTTCAGAACAGGAAAAATGTGTAACACCTCTGTCAGAAACACTGACAGGAGGAATGAGCGCACTCTCACCAGTTTTACAATGACACCAGGCTGTGTGATGTGGGAGAGAAGGGATGCCATCCAGAGGGACCTTGAGAGGCTTGAGAGGTGAGTCTGTGCTAACCCCATGAAGTTCAACAAGGCCAAACACAAAGTCCTGAGCGTTGGTCATGGCAAGCACAAGCACAAATACAGGCTGGTCAGAGAATGTGGGGAGCAACCCTGGGGAGAAGGACTTGGGGGGTATCGATGGATGAGAAGTTCAACACAACCTGGCAATATGTACTTGCAAACCAGAAAGAAAACTGTGTCCTGGGCTGCATTCAAAACAGTGTGGGCAGTAGGTCGAGGCAGAGAATTCTGCCCTTCTACTCTGCTGTGGTATAACCCCACCTGGAGTTCTGTGTCCAGCTTTGGGGCACCCAACATAAGTAGGATGTGGACCTGTTGGAGTCCAGAAGAGGCCAAGAAGATGATCAGAGGGCTGGAAAACATCTCCTTGTGAAGATAGGCTGAGAGAGCTGGAGCTCAGCCTGGAGAAGAAGAAGCTCTGGAGAGTCCTCATAGCCTTCCAGTAACTAAAGGAGGTTTATTATTATGTGAAGGACACAAATATTTTAGTTGGATGAGTAGCAGTAGGAAAAGGGTTAATGGTTTGAAATTGAGGTAAGGGTGATTTAGATTAGATATAAAGAAGAACTTTTTTACAAGGAAGCTGGTAAACAACTGAAACAGGTTGCCAAGAGAAGTTCTGAATTCTCTGTCCCTGTAAGTGTTCAAGGCCAGATGGAATGGGGCTCTGATCAGCCTGGTCTGGTGTAAAATGTCCCTGCGCATGGCAGGTGCATTAGAAGTAGATGATCTTTAAGGTCTGTTCCAACCCAAACCATTCTATTATACTATGAAATAGACTTCGGGCTTTTTTAAAAATTTCTGCTACTGCTTCTGCTATTTAGGTATTCATTTCCTAAAGTGTAGATGGCTGGTTATAATAAAAATACATAGAATTCAAAAGCTTTTGGCCTATTTGTTTCAAAGAAGCAGATTTGTCCTTTCTTAATGCTTAAAGGCAGCAAGAAATTTTAAGCTAGCATGTCCCATCAGCATTTCCTTTTTTGTTGTTTAGAGACTAACATGAGCCCCAAAGTATTTCCTGCATTCACAGCTTGTAATCACTACGTAGGGATTTCAAGCACATAAATCTTTTTAGCTTTTCACAAGCAGAAATTGCCTTGTCATGATCCCAATAATCAGCTCATTGATTCATACAATTTCCTTGGGTTTTGATGCAACGTACTAAAGTGCCTTGGAGTTTTGTGAAAGTGTGTGTGTGTGTATGTGAAGGTGCACATATGTATGTGAATATAAGCACAGATAACAGGATGATATACCTCGGTAGAGGGTGCTCGGCCAGCCACCAGACTGGCAGTCTTACAAGCAAATTGCGTGTCAGGGCACTTGGAGTAAAGCTTTGAACTTAGATCAAGAGTGTTTGGTTCTCTGCTCCCACTGCTCCTGTTGCAAAGCTGTTCTACGGTCTGACTGCTGTTACAGATAAGAATCTTCTGATTTCCAGATTGAGTCTCTTCAGGGACCAATTTATACCTTTCTGTTTTTATGCCAGAATCATCTATTTTGTTTGAATCACTGTTCTTTTTCTGTAGTATTTATCTCTCTGATGTATTTATAGAATGTAACCATATTGCTTCTTGATTTTGTCTTGCCAGGCAAGACAAATTAGGTAAACCCACTGTTCTCTGACCATACTTGCTGTTTTTTTCTGCACCCATCTTTCCTCAGCATGAGTTTCCAGAATTGCATGCAAGACTAAAAAGTAACCTCTTATTTGTACTTTGTATACCACCAATAATCCCTTACTTATCTCTGCATAATTTTGACAGTAATTCAGCAAAGAATTCATATTGCAAAATTCATCATCATATCAGCAATTTCCAGCTGATTAAGTCTTTGTATCTCCACCGCATAAACAGACACATCCAAATACAATTTTTATCTTGTTGAAGCCCAGCCCAATCCCACAATAGTCAATATCACCCAGTTCCTCCACATTCATCACCTTCTAATTCTATACCTCTTATAGGTTTCAGGGAAGAACTTCTGTATCAATACCAAAACAGCAAAGTAATTTCTTCTCAGTCTGGACTTCCCCTCATGTCAGTGGCTGTAGTGGCCTTTCTGGCCAAATCCTAGTCAGCTTTGCAGTTCCATTACTGAACCCATCTTCTCTGGCCTTGATAGGAATCTCTCAGTGGCCACCACGTTAAAAGTTTTCATCAATGTCCAGAAAATTTATATTTGTCTCATTTCCTCTCTCTGGATTTTTGTTAAAAAAACCAAAATGGATGGTTAGTTTATCATTATCTGCATCAGACAAACTCTTTCAGTAGCTGACCTCCCTGCCTTTAATAATTCTTCTATCCAATCTTTTTAAAAAGACATCAGATTGCTGAACTAAAATCTAGTTGATCTCTAGTTGTACCAACCATTTTCTTATTCCAGCTTCTTCACTGTGTATATGATGTGTCTCCAAATATTAGGCACCAAACAGGTTTTATGTGTTTATTAAAAATAGCTGCAACAGCACTTGAAATTTTGTTTGCCAGTTTCCTCTTGGGATTGTACTTATTTCCCACTTTTTACCTCCTGGAGTATATTAGACATCTCAAATTGTGTTTCTACCTTGATTCTGTTGGTTTCAGTTCCTATACATTAAAAAATGTGTCCTTGTTTTTTTCCTCATGTCCAAAATCTTTGCTTATTTTCTCGAAATCTGAGCTAAAGCATAATTCAGTTTTCGGCCTATACTTGATTTATTCTTCAATTCTACTCCATCATCTCTACATTCTGGCCCTACTTATTTTCCCAATCTTGCTCTTTTTATTCACATGGCTGAAGAATCTTCTGCTATGTGCTTTAATATTTTTTGCAAGGTCCAGCTCAGCTTGACTCTTTGTTATTCTCACTTTATCTACACATTTTTTGGCCTCTAAGGCAGTTTTCTTTGTTGATCAGTCCTTTTTCACTTAATCAGTGTAGGCGCTCTGCTTATTTCTAATACTATTATTATTTTTCTTTTTTTAAAATCTGATCAGATCTGGAATCACTTCCTGCAAGTTTGCTTTTCTTTTTTTTTTCTCTCTGAGACAGACTTGTGATAAGTATTTCACCCTTGATTTTAAGGCTTCTTCTACATTCAAGTACCAGATTCGAGTGGAATTAACTGTCTAGTTTCCACTACTTATCAAAATTTGCCATTTGAAAGCTAATGTTTATGAAATAAATTTTAATTTAATTTTAACTCATTGCTTCATGGTACCTCATGTCCAGTGTCATTATCCATGAACAACAACTCACTTCTGGGTTCTTTGATGCTTATCAACATCAAAACCAGTGGTTAGATGGTTAAGAGGAAGGCTAAGAATGAAAGATATTTGGCCCTACTATTTTTTCTGTACTTTTGACCTAAGCCTGACTTACTGTCTGGTCACTGGTATTTTTTGTGATATTTATTTTATGGTTGTAGAGACTGCCTTTGTGTCTCAGACCCAACAGGCACTATCTGACATTATCAATTATTGCCAAGCTCTCTGCCTTCAGAATATGTTGGACACATTGAAAATTTTTGAGGGGCACTTCTGTGTCCATGCAAATTCCCCAGCTGGGAAATTCTCCTATCCTGATGGTTATTTCTGGCCAGAATCATGTTGGGCTTCAGTTTAAGGCACTCTAATTGGTTGTTACACCAATTTAGGAGTACAGTGAGCCCATGTCCATACCTGAGCATTGTTTAATTTACAAGGTAACCTATTTTTTTTGGTCATCCCAGCACTCACAAATTAATGGGAAGTGGGAGGAAATTTTCAACTTCCCTGTTTGCCTGTCAGAAAGGCAGCGCAAACATGAGTTTCCACTTCCAAGTATGCTAGTCTTTTTATTGAGCAATGAGACAGTGACCTTGAAAAGATCCAAGTGCTGTTGCTGCAGGAAGAGTATCAGGCTCTCTGACCTATTATGGCAAGGCTTACCTCAACAATGGGATCCAGACTCCTCACCTTCGTTCTTGGACAGACACCATATGGAAAAGGAGACAACCACTTTACCAATGGGCTTAGCAGAAATTTGGTGAGGAATTTCAGTTCCCTGAGGGAGATATATAGAAAAAAAAACATCATGAGCATTTTACAATATTGAAAAATTCATTTATTATTGGGTTCTTGCTAGGAAATTTGCCTTCAATTAAACTGACATTATTCCACAATGCAAAATGGAAACTTCTCAATTCAGCTTAGGCAAATGGTCATCCATCTTGAAATGAGGATGATCTCTAAAAAAATGATATTTTCCTTCCTTTTTTTAAAAAAAAAAAAATATCTAAAGCTTCAGAATAAACTCAGGGGAAATCATTGCAGTAATGCTTTGTGTTCTGTCTGAATAGTATAAGTGTATTTTTCAGAGAGCCTCACTATGTTTAAATTTCAGCTTGTTCAGTTGTTTGAGATTTACTTTTCCTTGAATGTAAGAATGTAGATTTTGACATAGTACATCATACTATGAGTCAAACCATGCTCAATTGTCTCTGAGAAGCCATGAGCAATGAATAGAAAATTCTGAAAGATGTACAGGTTATGAATAATGGATAAGCTTAAAGGTTTTTCATTAAATTTAGACACATTTCTATAAACCATTTCATTTCATGAATAACATATTAACTTCACAGAAATAAAGACCACGTCTTGAAATGGAATCTCAGCACAATAAAAAGTCAAAGCTTACCAGATTTTTCATTCATAGTTTATAATTCTGAGCATTTTCCTTATACACTTTGAACTGTTCCACATTTACAAGATCATATATTCTTTGAAAGTGGAAAAAATACAGTTTTGAGATTCAAAATTCTGTACCAAGACATAAGGTTGATAGGAGAGGGAAGTAATTCTGTTTTGCATGTATACCCTGCTGCTGTGATATCAATGGTAGGCATCCCTAATATATTGGGTAAAGAGTACTCATCATCTAGGTAAGGGACATAAAGTAATTAATCAATCTGAAAGAAACAAAAATGTTAAAAATGTTAAAATGTCTTTGCCTAAAATGTTATCATGCTTGTGAGAAGGACAGGACTGATATGTCCTGAAGCTCTTTTATTGAAAGAATAATTGAACTGTTTTTATAAACATGATCTTAAGAATTATCCATAAGTAATTTTCATTGTCTCCTAATTCCTTCCAGTAGCAATTTTATATCTACCAATGTAGCTCAGATCTGAGTGGGAATTACTTTATATCAGCTGGGACTTATGAATTTTCAGGGGTGCCTTCTTCAGAAAAAGGAAGCAGACACCAGCTTTGATCTACCAGATTGTTCCAGGTTCTGAAACACTCTTCTGTTTGTGGAGTTTCACATTCTTGTTTCAAATATGATCCATTACAGAATCAGAAACCTGCAGTGATTTATAAAATATTGTTGTGAAATACTAGATGCAACAGCACTGTGATGCTTGCAATAGGTTGCATAGTGTTAAATGAACTGTTTTACAATTATCTGGAGAGAGAAAAGATATCTGAAGACAACAAAAGCCTGATAATCAAAAAGTAAAAGAAAAATGGTCACAGTAGGTTTTGCCAGCATGACTGATCTGGGGACAATACTGTAGGTTGTTTTTTTCTGTTTGCTTTGCATTTGGTCTTAAATTGCTATGCAGTTATCACTGTTGTGCAATTAGAAAATGCTCCAGGACTAGATGCGGATACTGTAAGTGACAACACTGATGTCCATCTGCAGATATACATTGCAATAGTTCCAAAATTAATTCCTGTTTCAATTCTAGTAAGTGCAGTTGACCTAGAGTACTGAAAAAGAGTGAGTTTAAAAAGTTCTTTTGATGAAGAATCTATACAATTCCTAAATATCCAGAAAATTACCTGAAAGTATATTAGAACAAACATACCTACTAGTCACCTCTTCCTGAACCTACCCATTTTTCCTTCTGTTTTTCCCTGAAGGTCATGAAATTTCAAAGGCACAGGGAAAATCAACATATCCATACTAATCAGGACCTGATCTTCTGAGATGTGCCCTCCCTGTCTTTTATTTTTCTTATGCTCTGCATAAGAGCATAAGAGCGCCTTCTGAAGAGTGCCAAAGGTGACATAGACTTAAAAAATTTTCCTTGTTTATATGCATTCGCATTGGTGAAAAAAACCCCAAGAAGATATCTGTAAGGTACTTAAATGTTCACAACTGGTGTAAATCACAGATGACATGGGACCCCTATGCGTGATGTAAGCACCACGCTTACATCAGACGTCTAAATTCTGAAATGTTTTCAAAGAAACAGAATGGAAAAGAGATATACAAGAGGTATTAGTGATTCAAAATGTTTCCATAAATTTAACTTCTGAGACATCAAACATGTAAATAATCTTCCCTTTGAACTGAATCATTTTTAGGGACCATAAGTGCAGCTGCTTTTCTAATATAAAGGAATCTAAAATTGCTTTCCAAGTAGTATTTGCAAGCAAATATGCCCTATTAATATCTCAGGTACCTCTGTAGATATTTTATTACAGAAGAAACTACTGTCCAAGACTCAGATTCTTTCTCAAACAGCTCACATAAGCAGTGAGCTCTGCTTTGACAGCCACCAGGAAGTGAGCATGATCTGAAAGTAGGAGCGTGTATAATGTCCCCTCTGAGAAAATACGGCACAAAAGTCTTAAATTCTAAACAGACAGTTGATGAATTTTGAAAGTCTTATGTTTTTCTAGGACATGTATCTTTTCTGGCTGGTATTCTCAGCAGGAATGGTACATGTTGCTTCTGGGAATGGCACTGCAGCTGGCCTTGCTCTAATAGTTTCCTACTTCCGTTGAAATGAGTTTGCTTTTGTTCATATTTAATAAAACTTGGTTTTCCCCTCTCCCTCTTGAGTTCTTTTTCTTGTTATTTTTTCTAACCTGTTTCCAGATCTTGCTTGACTGGTTTCGTATCTTTCAGCCCTTATTTCTCTCATTTAATAATTTGTGTTGCTCTGCACGTTAGCTTTTCTCTCTACATCACTCATTCTATCAAATCCTCCTCTTCATTTCTGATGCCCTTGATATTTTAATCATCTGCTTCCTTCACTTTCCCCAGCTGTTCTAACAATGCCACCTATAATGTTTCCTAATGCTGCTCATTGTCATACTTAGGACCTCATTTCTCTAACAGCCTGGAAATCTTATGTTTTCTATTTGTCCCTGATCTGAGTGTTATTTAACTTGTCACTGCAACAAGAGTAAGACTTTTGTCTACAAAAGTTGCTTGGCTTTAGATAATCTCGTTTGATGTTTCTCAATTACAAGCTTTTTAATGGTTAGTGCTGTGATATCACTGATTTGATGATTGGCACAACATAGAGCTTTTTAAATTAAAAGGAGCTGTACAAATAAACTTAGCCTTTTCACTTCTACCTCAAGTCTACATATATCTTTCATATTATGCTATCTAGTTCCTATTTATTAACTCTGCTGAATTGAATGGATACACTGACTTTTAAAATATTATCGAATGCAATTTAATTCCATTTTGCAAGGGCTTCAAACGTATCATGAAATGGTTTGATTCTTGATTTTTAGTTTGTTGTCTTTATATTTGAAGAGAGCATTGCCAGTAGTTTTTCCCTTATTTGTGGTCTATACATAAAAATTTTTATTTTTTCAACTCCTTCTTCCATCATCAATGCTTTATTTTTAAAAAATCTTAGTTTTGCAAACTGTGAAATGTAGGTGATAAACTTAAGTAATTTGGTCATTGGCATTGCTATGATTCATGTGCTTCCTATATGGTGCTGGAATTTCTCTAAGCAGGAGAATAGACTGTGAGTCAGAAGAGGCAGATGGGATGCTGTCATATTTTCCAATAATCATGCAGTAGTGCAAAAACAGGAAGCAACAGAATCATGTTCTGGAATTGTGACCCACAGCTGTCGTTGACAATGACACCATGAGATGATGTGACCTTTAGCAATAAAGCACAGATCAAGGCACTGCATGATAGTGTCAAAATGGTATCTTTCTCAACAAACCAGTTAAACATTATGGGGCAGGGTGAAAATAAATATTTATACATGTGTGTGCATATATATGTATATACATATATGTATACAAATACATGTACATATACATATATATAAAATTTTCTGGGTTTTGACAATTTTTCTTGTCAGACTTCTTCTTCTATAGTTTTTCATGGGAATCACAGGAAAAAAAAAAAAAAAAAAAAAAAGGAGGCAGGGAGAGAATGATGAGAGTGGTGAGGCACTGGCACAGGTTGCCCAGAGAAGCTGTGGATGTCCCATCCCTGGAAGTGTTCTAGGTCTGGTTGTATGGGACTCTTATCATCAGCCTGGTCTAATGGAAGCTGTCCTGGCCATGGCAGGTGGGGTGGAAGTAGATGACCTTTAAGGTCAGTTCCAACTCAGATCATTCTCTTATGCTATTAAAAAAAAACAAACAAAAAAAACCCCAAACAAACCCCCAAAACCCCAAACCAACCAACCGAGCAAAAAAACCACAACAAAAAACTCCAACAAACAATCCAAACCTAAAAAACAGTTGTTTGTTCAGCTAGTCAAAATGAAGATCTAGTTTGAAAGAAACATGAGATATTTTATGCTTATACTATTATTAAAGGAAAAAGGTATAAGAAATTTAAAATGGTATTATACTTAAGAAGATTCTTGGCAATCTCAGCTCTAGGTATTGCTAACTGTGTAACCTGAAATATACAATTCTGGCAGGGGCACAGACCGAGTGTATATAAAAAGCTTAAAATGATATTAAAAATAGCACAAAGAACTGGAGAAAAATATGGCTGACAGACGGTACCTAATATGTACAAAAGGTTTCCACAGAGACATATGTCATGAGCTATTCATATTGAAACAGCAAATACAACTAGCCTTCTAATTATTTTAGCATTAGAATTGGTTTTATGCTAGCCAAGCAAAAGGACCCTGTAATGGTACAGGGTAGGATAATAAAAGAAGAATGTTTAACCTTCCCTCCAAAGTCATTTAGCCAGATCCTCTCCTAGCAAAACTCAATTGGCTCCAGAAGGGCTGCACCAGAGAAAAACTCATTCCAGGATGTGTTTTGTAATGTGAAATTCAGCTCACCCATTTTTCTGTGTTTTCATTTACTCTGAAAAGTAACGACACATAGCAGATTTTCCTTCTGCTGAGGAGAGATTCACCAGCACCCAGAGCTGGGTCCTGGCCTGCCAAGGACCGTCAGATAGAGGAGGTTCATTCACCTGCTGCCACCTCAGTCCTGGCAGAAGCCTCTGGTTTTATTCTCCATCAGCATCCTGCCCTGCTGTGTGTGAGGCTTCCTGGTAACCTCTGTCATTAATAGCATCGTGAACACACAGCAATCTCACTGATGAGATTCTTGTGTCCCTGTGCTGATTGCATTTTCTTTTGCTATTAAATAACAGCAAAAATCCAGCTTTTTAAATACTGCACAACTTCTGCAATTCCAGCACTACTCCAACAACCTCACAAGTCTGGCAGACAACAAGTTCACAATAAATACAGCTATAAACAGCCAGGGATGGGAAATGCCTGGGTATGTGATATAAGGTTATACCCAGATGCTGCCTAAAGAAATTTCAAATTTTTACAAAACAAATCAGACTGGAGAAGAGCCACACACACACACCAACTCACATGACAATACACACAGCACTTTAAAAAGGCCTGTATCTGAGACAGAATATGTGAGGACTTGAGAGGCAAAGAGCTGCATATAAATAAAACCTTTCATCTTTTCTAAGATTCAGAGCTACACAGAATTTTAAAAGTTTAAGAACTGTCTTATCAGAGATACTTGAAAATTCTATATTTGTTTTTCTGATAACTCTGTAGTTTAAAAAATATGAAATAACCATTTTGAATAGTTTTTTTCCATTGAGCATTTTTATCTGAATTTTCATTTAAGTGGAAGAAACTCCTTCTTTCATAGTTTTGGAACAGTTCTTTAACTTTTAACTTTTCAGCAAGAAACATGAGTATCTGGGAAAAAACACATGTAATTTTTGAAGTTTTGGCATAGGGAAAGAGTATAATTTATTATTCATTGGTATTTGCATGGTGATGGGATACGAGTCACTAAAAATATAAAGAACTGTCACCCTTCTTCAAAGTTAATCAGCATTAAATGGGGACACAAATAATGCTGCTTCTTTTGCCCTTTTTGTTTTTTCATGTGGCTATATGTTATTTATTCATACAAATTCATTTAAAGGAACAATTTTCTGATATAGTTGCTTGTTTATATTCTTATTGCAGATCTTTGTATAGGTCCATAAACATTTTAAATGCAACCATATAAGAGTATGCAAGTTGTTTGAGACTTCATGCATATTTTGTTTTGGGGTAATTCCAACACTTTTGGAACAGTTTAGTGAATAAAGAGTGAAAATGCATGCCCAGAATTCCAGACCAACAAACAGCAAATACTCACATTTTCTAGATTTCATAAATTATATATGCCCTTATTTCACATTTCTACAGTTCTAGTATTCCAGAGTCTCCAAACGCCCTCATATGAAGGGAAAATTCTGCTTCTACAAAAACCTTATTTAAAGTTTTACAGTGTTTAAACCATAAATATTTCCACCAGATGTCAGCAATGCACTCTCTAAACTGTAGCTGTCAGAGGCCTCAAGTTTCCTGGCATTACAGAAATCATGTAACACACTGCTCTGTATTTAAGTAACCAGAGAAAAACAAAATGACCATCATTGCTTCTGAAGAGATTCATGACATTAGTAAGCTTGCCCAGCTAATAATGTGGTTCTTTACTTAGTTTCTTCTGGGAGGGAGGTTTGATTACACATTGGACCACTAATATATTCATTGGTTTTTTCTCCCAATTTCTGTAAAAAATGACGTTCTTATTCTTATTATCTCTGTGTTTTCCTCTATTAGACTATCAATAATAATGCCTTTGGGTTTAATTTTCTTTTTTTTTTTTTTTTTGTAAGACTATGGAGGAAGAAGAAATAATGAATCTGTTTTGGACCCTAATGCTGTAGTAATTTTAGGGCAAACCAGAAGTACACTACACCATGGGGAATGGTAAAAGCATAGGGGTCAGAAGATGTTGTCTTCATGGCTGCTTCTTCTCCCAGAGTTCAGGCATCCAGCTGCAACATCCAAACCAAACAGAGAACACTGTCAGGCTCTGGTTTGGTTTCATAGGGATAACTTTGCTGTTACTTATTAACTTAAGCCTCTTAAAGTTCACTTAGATACAACAACAAAAAGCTGCAGAATGACCTCTACTGAGCCAGTAATGTGTGTGCAGTGCCAAAGCAGACATGATGGTTTTTACACTATAATGTCCCTGGCAATAATCTCACAGGTTTAAGAACACTGCTTTTTGTTTTCCAATGGTTTCTATAAATTGTTTCACAAATTCTTTTGGAATAGCATTGATCTGTCAAAGGCAGAACTTCCAGATTTGGCCAAAACCGCGTAGAAAAGATTCCTCATGTCAGGGATAAAATTTCTGTTAAAAACCACAAAAAAGAAAGCTTCACTTCTGAGTGAGCAGGGAAGCCTGGGAATTCATTTAGTTCATGATCATCCTGACTCATACTGGACTTTTAACAGTCCAGGGGAGTCTCCTGACTGCTGAACTAGAGATTAAGATCTGGAATCATAAAACCATTTAAGTATTGAATCATAAGAATGAGATATCAGATTATCTTTGTGTATTGAGCTTTAGAGGCTTTCTCTGGATCAATGAATAATAAATATACAAAGTGAAGCAGCTATACCAGGGAGAAAAATAAAGGAAGTAAGACATAGAGCTCATCCTCAGCAAATGGAGGTTGTAAGTGAATACTCTGATCACCAAGTTAATAGGAGTGTTTTTGTTCTCTCTTTTTTTAGTAAAACCTCAAAAGCTGTTCGGTTTGTGCCAATGTACAACTGAAAAAAATGTTGGAGGTTGTGGGAAAACTGATTCTTGCCCAATTCTAATTATAGGTCTGTCTGGTAGCACTCCATGTTATTCAGGTTGTTTGATATGTGCCATTATAAAATACAGTTTTCAGCTGCTTATAACTATGCCAGAACATTAACCATTTGGACTGAAATATCCCATGACTTTGCCTGCCTCAGGCTGACATTTTGGCAACTGCCAATCAAGTCATTCAGTGAGTTGAAGGAAAAACCCAAAAAGTGTGGAGCTTTTAATGTTAATAACTTCTGCTCACTGTTTAGTTTAAGTAGCCTCTTCGTGCTCTGTACGTGAGAAGTCAGAACCAGTAGAAGTTCATCTGTGCATCTGTGCAGTACATGCTGAGATCTGAAGATCAACCTGCATTTTCCTGAATTTTGAGCTCTTGAGAAAAAATATTAGCAACTGCTCCCATGATCTCCAAAACATCTCCATGATCACTGTACTTACCAATCATGCTTGAACATTTCAACTTTCTGTATGGAGGCACCTCTACAGACCACCATTTAGAAATTTATTGAAATATGTCAACAAAAAGTACTTCCCCACTTAGTTTCCTTGCCTAATAAGGAACACAAAATGGGATTTCACCTTTCCCTGTCACTTCACATCCTTGTGCCTGCTTCCAGACGGGGCACCAACTCCAAAATTATCAAAGCCATGTTGAATTCATCAAAGGCAATCAGGAAGAGAGAGACATTGGATTGTGAATCATAAGCTAAAGACAGAATAAGGCGGTTGCAGGGGATTATGAAAACATGATACTGGAGAAACTGGGATGAGTTGGTGGGAAATGTAGCTGGAATTGATACAGAAAACAGATTGAAATATGATGAAGGAATTTAAAATAGCCAGGCAGATGGTAGGGAAAAATCAAAGTTTAAGGGAAGGTGTGAGAAAACAGAGAGGAGGTTGCAGACTAGAAAAACAGCAGGCTGATCTTTAGCCTGTAAAGAGGTTACTATGGGAGAAATCTAGGTTTTGCTGGGCAAGAAACAGAGGGGAAAACTACAGTGATTTGATTAGATAGGCTCGTTGAACAATGAGTTTTTTGTCCTGGACCTGGTCTTGTCTGAACTGATTTTGGAGAAAGAGATGACACACATGCCGAGTTCATCTTGTAATGGTGTAAAGGCAGCATCAGTCAAGCAGTTTGGGTGACACAGCTCAATTCTCAAAATTCCACAGTGTTTCCATTTTTTTAAAATATAGAGAAGCAGTTACTGGTCACCTGTGAGTTATTTTCCTTGTCATCACTGCAACTGAGAGCAAAGAAAGGGGGAAATTTAGTTGTAGAAGAAAATACTCAAGTGCTTTAACAAGTCCACTCTGTGTAAAAACTCATTCCATTCACTACAGAGCTTCCAATACCTTAAAGAACGGAGACACAGGGCAGAAAATACCTTTATCAGCTACACAGGACTTGTCTGTGGCCAGAGCAGTCCTGAAGCTGGATGAAGGAACTTTGTGAGAAAAAGGTACCATTAGCTGTGTCATTAAAGGCCTTCTCTTGATGTGAACAAACACCTGAGAGCAGGTTGGGAAAACAGTCTGAATTTGGTCTTTCACTAGTTTTTGAACAGTTTTCTGTTACTTGTTTGTGTTTAATACACATTAGTGGAGATAGATTTATTCAAGCTCTTAAACTTCATAAATTCAAGCTACTGTTTCCAAGTCCAAATCTTGACTCAGTTTTTGTTTTCTCCCTACTCAGTCAAACCTCCCTCTAACTTTAGTAGGATTAGGCTGGTAAGGATTTAGCAAAACTCATCAACGACTTCATGATTTGGCTCAAAGCTCGGTGAAAAATGAACTCTTTAAAAGGACTGTCATGGAACTTACATAAATTTACCAAGTCAAAGTACGGAATAGTCAGTGATTCATGGCAGTGTGGTTTTTATTAGAGCTCCTCTGAAACACAGCGGGCTTGCTTAGCAAGGGTTCATGCAAACATTTTCTTTGGTTTCAAGCTGCAAAGGTTCACACGCTCCAAGTTTCACTTTAAGCTTTGAGTTTAAGTCTTGGAAATGCCCTACTTTTACTTAATTTTTGTATCCAAACCATAGTAAAATAAAAGTGGCATGAATGTGAACCAAATTCAGGCTGGCAAAAGTCTACCCAAAGCTGTGAATGCACTTTAGATGTTTGGTGTGCTAAACGTTTTTTTGTTGTTCTTGACTGTACCGCTGACATCATGTTGATATTCACCTTCCTTCTATTGCTCCCCAGATTGCACTGCACCTTTGTGAAACTGCATAATAGTATGAAATGAATGTCAAAGCCATGAGGAAGGTAGAATGATACTATTACATTTGAAGGTCTGCAATAGCAACAGGTTTCAAAATAAACATTTTAAGGGTTTCTTCAATGGTTTAACTCCATTTTACCTCCTGTCACAAACAATATAAGGTTATTATACTGCATTATGTAAACTGTCCCTTTGCCTACCACACCCTTGCTATGTTAGACTTCTCCACAAGCATCTATGAATTGATCTTACTAACCCTGAGTTCCCAGATAAAACATCTTTTTGCTGAATCTGTGTCACGTACCTCATATATAAAGACCATAGATTACTAAGCTGCTCAGTGCAATTTCATCCCTTCCTTTTTTACTCCATTACATGCATTTTTTTATCTTGTTTCTTCATCAGTCTCTACAAGTTCACACTGTCTTATTTTTGTGGCTCTTCCACTATATAAGTAATTATTAAAGTTCTTCTTTTCCCATATTTTTTCTGTGAATTAAATATTTCACCTCCCTTTTCCTACTGTTTTCCTAGTTTCTCAAATATGCTTTTCAATCTGATCTTGCTGAATGTAAGCATCCTGCTGTGCTTTCACCTCTCCACCTCTCCAGGAAAGCCAGGGAAAATTAAACTGGCTTGGGAATGGTTCTGATTTGATTGGAAAGATTTTTTAAACAGTTATAGACACAGTGAAGACATTCACCAACATTTGCTGGAAGAAGGACAGTACCAATATGACTCAAAAAATAAAAGAAATGTACTTTCCAACAAAGTACTTTCCAACAAAGATGAGCTAAGCTGGACAGCAAAATATGCTCAATAAACTTTACAGCAGGAGACACTTATTTTAGAAATCAGGCTGCTGTTAACACTCAGTTTAAAACTAGCTTTTCATACCTTTGCTGTGACCCCTAATTTTAAGCATACAGACAGCTGTTTCAGGAAAATCCTGACATTTTAGAATTTCTTTCTAAATTTATTTCAATCTTGAGGTAGAAGTCAGAGCCTATTAAATCTGAAGCTAATTTATTAGATCAGCAAGTAAGAGGCACAGAAAGAAGTTTAGGTAGTAAAATGCTTTAGAGACATTGATTAGGATGAAATCCAGCTTACCAATTTAGATGGCAATTTTTCCTTACTGTCATGACAAAGAAGAGGGTAATGATACCAGTTATATTCCTGTCTCTGTTTTCAGCCTTCCTCTCCTGACTGTTCTGACAGTGCTCAAACGACCACTGACCAGCCTTTTACCAATGCAATGTTTTAAATTGCCCCATGAGCTCTGAGGTGATCTAGTATTTGTAAACACCTTTCTTTTCCTGAAACATGGAGTGACATCTTCTCTCTTGGCACTAAAGGAATTAGAAAAGCACAGAGTCCCATGCCATCTCTCACTGATAAATGTAGCCAGGAGCCTGATGTATTTGTCCCGTGTATGGTCTGAAGCCGCCCAAATGGGTTTGGCCATCCAGTGGCCATTACAGAAGGTTTCTCTTGGGCCTAAGGTCATATTAACATAGTAAATAACATATGGTCATAGATCCATAGTGTATATGGATCTTCACAACTTGATCTGTGTCTGAGGATATGTACACAAATATCTTCAGGGTCAATGTCAAGAGGATGGGGCCTGACCCCCTTCAGTGGTGCCAGGGAACAGAATAAGGGAAAGGGGCAGAACTGAAACACAGGAATTTCTCTCTGAATAGAAGGATTTCTTTTTTTTTTTTTTTACTTTGGAGGTGACAAAACACTGGAAAATGCTCTGGCCCAGGGTAAATGTGGAGTGTCTTTCTCTGGAGATATTCAGAATCCACCTGGATACAACCCTGTGTAGCCTCCTCTAGGAAAACTTTGAACAGAGGGGTTGGTCTAGATGATCTCCAGAGTTCCTCTGCAACCCCATCCATCCTGTGATACCGTGGTATAAAACAGCATCAGAATCTTGAACTTAAGCCACTTCCAACCTGTAGTTATGCATAGGCTGATTTTTCTTGTCTTTTGAAAGTAGTTGCTACTTTGAATAGGCAAGAACAATTGAGTGGATTTCCTTGTTGTACTTGGTATAACAGGAATATTAGTAGATCAGATTTGAAGTCTTAAGTATGTATTGTTAATGGGGACAATGACATTATGAGAAGGACTCAAGGATTAATGAACTCAGAACAGTGGCACAAATAACTAACATTTATACAGTGCATGTAAAATAAATATTTCAAAGCTAATAAAGGGCTTTTAGCCAAGTTTTATTTCAGGTAAGTGAAATAATTCAAGTGTTTAAAGTACGGCCTGATTGAGTAAAAGGACTTAGATACAGACTCAAAATATACTAAACAAGATTGCAGTGACTAAGAAACACTGGAGAGAGAGATTTTTCTAAAATACTACCTCTTCCCTTAACAGCTTTAGTCATACCACTTCTGTAAAAGTTTTTCTAGGACTGCCTTGTTCTTTGAATATGGTTTAACACAGCTGATAGAAACTAACAGGGTCCTTCCTCTTAGAAAAAAATCCTCTTTGGAGGAGAGAGGCCTGGTGTGAAAGTGTCACTTGCTTTCTCCTTAAATGGGAATAAATTAAAAGTGGGGTGAAGATACAAGACCAATCTGTTCGTTTGTTACTGTTGAAAATACTCTGCAGAAATGAGAGATGTTGCACAAATGATCCTGACTCTGACTTTTTTCTTCTGCAATAGAAGAGCCATGGACTCCACTTCCAAAGAATATGGGCTAAATTGAAAATATTTATAATAGAATATAACAAGCCAATAACCCAACCTTCAGAGGAACAACCACCTATCACTGTGATACGAAGTCAAGTTTTCCTGGTATGTGTTTTCTATTTGCCCTAAGAATTTCTATTTGCCCTAAGTTATTTAATATGTGCTGGTACAATTTCTGAAAAGAAAGGCAAAGGGCATCTCAGAATCTGCTATAACTTGGTAGTTAGGGTAATCATGGGATTAAGATGTATGTTTGAGCCCAAGAGGTCTGAGAAGAACATTATATCTTGTTTTCCTGCTTGTGCCACTGCTAACCCTGAGGTAGGATACCAAACCTGGATCCAGCATCTTAGTTTTTGTATTGCTGTGCTGTGCCTTGGATCTGGCACTATAATTTTGTTGTTTTGGGTGTTAGGGGCTCTTGCCCTAATCTTTGAATTACAAACAGCTTCAAGTAGGAGGTAAGTGCCTAGTTACTCACCCGAGTCAAGACAGTAACTCAGTGTGCCAGTAGTAGAAATACATGTTCCCAAGTAACTGCTGGCAAAAAGAAAGATCTCTATTGGCCTACACTAGTATGTGGATTTTTTGTATCAATCACACTTTCTTATTCAGGTTTCTAAATCCCATCTAAACTGGCCTCTAAATTCCTATATTCCCTTGTTCGCCAAACCCAAGTTACAAGTCCCAGAGTATCAGAGCTTTTCATAATCAAATGTTTCACATCGCTGGGAAGATGAGAACCACTGTATTCTCAGTTTAATAGATGGGAGATCAAGACAGCAGCCTTGACCCTTCAACAAAATTAGGCAAAGTGCCTGTGGTAGTGCAGGCAATTAACCTTCTCATACCCACCCTCCAAAAAACCCTTGCTCTCTCCTAAAGTATGTAAGTGTTTTGGGGGTGAAAAAAAAAGTCTTATATAATAGAAAAGCATGAGAAAGGAGAATGGGTGAAAGGGCATTATTTGATTCAATGAGTGAGCAGGATAGCTGATACAGGATACCTGCACAGGAACTTAAGGCTGGCCTGTGCTCTGTGTCCTTTGCCTTCAGAAGGCTCCAGTCTAACATGCAAATTGGCTCCAGGATTGAACAAAACAAACACTAGTGCCAGTTTTTGTTCAAGGTAATATATTCCATCTGCTTCATAGGAAACTAAACAATTTTCTGGACCACTCCAGGTACACAATCATATTGTATACAGTAATAAATCAGTCCTAAAGAATGCAATAAATGTAGCTGGAGCTCAAACTTTTACAGAAAGCCACCATGTTGTTACACTACAGATTAGAGGGTTGCTGTCATAATTTAGCAATCTGGTTGAAAAGTACCAATGCCTGGATTTGTCCCAGCCACCTGAGGAATGCGTGTGGTCACTCTGGCTCCATAGACTGTCAGTAAAATAAACTCTTAATCTCCAGGTTCAAAGGGTAGTATGAATGAACTGCTTCCAGGAGACACCCATCAAGGTCCATTGATTAGATGTAGCACTTAAGATGGCAATGATTTAAACTTGGGTGCACTGAGAAGCTGCCTGAATCTGGATTGAATCTGTTGCCTCTAATGACGGTGCTGCAGGGCTGCATGCCAGCAGTCTCCCTGGTCATTCCCTTGCAACTCCCGGCACCTCTGGCACTCTTCCATGCACTAATAGATGAAGTGGAGCAAGGGCAGAATAACAAACAAGCAACAAGAAGAAAAACCTTCAATTTCCCAATGGGTGTATTCATACATTAGTTGAACCTGCAGTTCTGAAATTAATGTGGGCTTGGGGATCTTTGTACTCACTGTAATGTTGGAACTGGGTTCACTTTTGACCAACCATCTCCTCATCAAAAACTTAATTCAGAAACTATAATGTTCTACTTAGCTTGATTCCTTTTTTTTTTTTTTTTTTCTCCTGAATTTGAACAGGCTTAAGAGAATAGGGTAAAAAAAACTGAACCCAAGTTTTTAAGTCATTTCCTTCTAAGTGTCTCTTCCCAGGTCCACGTGCAGATCAGTTATGAGAACAGATAGTTCCTTTCACTTCTGAGCTAACTGGTATAACCACATACAGACGCTGGCCCAAGATATCTGCTTTAATGACTTCTCTAAAAAGTTGAAAGAATAAAATCTCAGCTGTATGTAAGGGTCATGATGGGGGAAGACACCAGCAGATCTGTTCTCTATCAGAGAGACTTTCTAAAATGAGGACTCAAATGCTAGACGTGGATTTGATTTATTCATCCTTTATTCCTTCTTTCCCACAAAAGGGTGGAGTGGTCAGCTGGGTTGGTGCATGCACAGTCAGAATTCCAGTCTTCCTGTCTGCACATCACCATGTTTGCAGATGATGTGAAAAACTTGCACTGGTTAGACTAGTAAAATAATGTGAGTCATTAATCTCAGCTACCCTGTCTCAAATAGGTGAGAACATCCTCCATTTGTACTGAAGTGCTATTCAACTATTGGAAACAAAAGGCGACCCCTCTTATTCTACATTCTTCCATTATTCTGCTACAAAATATCAGTGCGCCTGAGGAAAAATAATAANATATTCTTAAGGTGAAAACCTAATTTTAATTTGCTCAAGAGTGTTGAGAGCATTATTTCTGATTCTTGAAGCAGAAGTAGTATTTCAAAGAAAGGACAAATCTGAAATGGAGAACTACAATCTTCTTCTGTTGAGTACATAGAGGTGGATGCAGTTAGCATCTGTTTATTAGCCTGGTAGCTCTTTCCTCACATAACTTGCAGCACATGTTATGTAACTTCACTCACTTGTGGGAAGGAATGGGGTCCTCATCCAACATTTGAATCTTCATTTTGAGACAGTCTCTCTGATGGAAAATGGGCTGGCTGGTATCTTCCCCCACCACGTCCCTTGCATAGAGATGGGATTTTTTTCCTTTAAGTCTGAGAAGTAAACTTGAATTAGGTGAACATTAAAACTCTTCTCTTTTATAAAACTGTCCCAAAATTTTTTGACTTATCATTACTTGTCTTATATTTTTTACACCAAGGTGCTGGTGGTGCCAGATTTGCCACATGGAGTCTAACAGCACAGCAAAAGCTTCATAAGAAAAGTATTTTTGTTCATCCTGTTTTCACCATTTTCCCGGTCTCCATATAAGATTGAATCTTTTCAAATGCTTGCATAAAATCTAACTACTCCCTGAAAGACACCATGCATCCACTCATAAATCTAAGCAGTTTAGGCCTTTGTGCTGCTATTTTTCTACAGCTTACAGGCTCTTGCTGTGCTATTGACTTTTCTAATAAGGGAAAGTATTAGTGTCATTCTTATATCTACCATATATTCTTCTAAAACCATCTCTGGATCATTTTTAATTGCTCTATTTATGTAAAATGCTTAAGTCCCAACAAGTGACTGCTTTCTAAAAATAACAAAATTAATTTGCCAGTAATTTCCTAAGGTAACATCTCTAAAATAGTTTTAGCAGGGCAGAAGCCAAATTTATTTTACTAATTCTTGATAACGTACTCTTCCTGCTCTAGTAGCCTGAATATTTTAGTGAGCAAGATCAATAAGCATACAGTAGACGACACTGGCAGAAATATGAGAACTTTTATAGAATAATTTAAATTGGAAAAAGCCTTTAAGATCATCAAATCCAATGATGAACCCAGCATTGCCAAGTTCACCACTATAGCATGTCTCCAAGTGCCCCAGACATGATGCAATCACTTCCCTGGGCAGTCTCTTCCAATGCTTAAAAAACCCTTCACTAAAGAATTTTTTTCCTAAAATTCAACCTAAATCTCCCATGGTGAAACTTGAGGCCACTTTCTACTGTCTAGCTGCTTGTTACCAGGGAGAAGAAGCCTATTCCCACCTGGCAACAACCAGCTTTCAGGGAGCTGTAGAAGGCAATAAGGTAAACCCTGAGGCTTCTCTTCTCCAGGCTAAACACTCTCAGCTCCCTCAGCCACTCCTCATAGGACTTGTGCTCCAGATCCTTCACCAGCTTTGCTGCCCTCCTCTGGATGTGCTTCAAGACCTCAATCAATGTCTTTCCGTTGTGAGGGGCCCAGAACTGGACTTAAGGTGTGGTTTTACCAGTGCCAAGTACAGAAAGAGGATCACTGCCCTGGTCTTGCTGACCACTCAATTGGTGATACAGGCCAGGTGCCACTGGCCCTCTTGACCACCTGGGCACACTCTGGCTCATGTTCAGCTGCTGTTGACCAACACCTCCAGATCCTTTTCCTCTTGGCCACTTTCCAGCCACTCTTCCCCAGCCTGTAGCACTGCAGGGGTTGTTGTGACCCAAGGGCAGGGCCTGGCACTTGGCCTTGTTGAACCTCATACAATTGGCCTCAGCATCAGCCCAGCCTGTCCTGATCCCTCTGCAGAGCCTTCCTGCCCTCCCGCAGATCAGCACTCCCAGACAATGTGGTGTCATCTGCCAACTGACTGAGGGTGATGAATTCCCCTCATCCAGACCCTTGATAGAGAAATTGAACAGGACTGGCCACAGCTCTGAGCACTGGGAATGCACCACTAATGACTGACTGCCAACTGGATGACTCCATTCACCACCACTCTCTGGGTTGGGCTGTCCAGCCTATTTTTTACCCAGTGCACAGTGCACACAGAAGCCAATTTTTCTAGAAAAGTGCTGTGGTTCATCATGTCTTGCCATGAAACCCATCAGCTGAAACATGGTCTTCACAAGAAAACCTGGTATTAAGGTATTACTGGAGTCACTAACTACCATTCAGAATCTTTCCCATGTAAAAGGGTCAGTATTTGCACTATGTACTGCACTGAAAAAATATCCAGTTTTAAAGAAGTCTGCCTGTTTACACACTGTACTTTGTGTTTTAAATATACCGGTCTGCCTAACCTCTTCATCAGGTGACAGGAACATTCTATGAGAATACAGAGGCGGGTAGCAGCATGGAGAACTGCATATTTTTCTGTCTAAATCCATCCTTGTAAGTGGGTGTAAAATGATACCATTATGATCTGGTTAAATTTAATTCTGCAATTTGCCAGTCACCACATTTTGTATTTGCTTCTGTGCCTTGTCTACAGGGTATACACATTAAAGCCCCATTAATGCTGTAGGCACAGCATTTGAGGAGAAGCGTGTTATTTAATCTGGTGAGGAATATTTGATCCCTGCTTTTAGTTCTGGTAGTGGTAGTCCCAAATTTGAATGGTCTGAGAGGTTTTGAAGAATTACATTTTTGTGGGGAAAAGTTTTCAAATAACATATGCCCAGGTCTTGTGTTTAAGTGTGTCCTGGGTATTTTTAAGCCCTGTGGCTGGATGGAATCAATGGACACAAAGCTTCTAAACCACTGCAGTGTTTTCAAAGATTCTAGTGTGTCCCTGAATTTCACTGCAAGGTCAGGAATCAAGTGTGTATTTGGACTAGATCTCTAACCATCCTGTGTCTATCTTCCATACTCATAGACTGATATGTTTTTTCCTAATGCAACATAAGACTCTTTCTCTATGTCAGCAAACCTCTTACCATTTCTGTCTCCATTTCTGGGATCCAGGCAGCTTGTGTGAGTATAACTGCTCTTACTTACTTAGGCAAAGAAGGCCTTAAGTGGCTTTTCCTCAGCCTTTGTCACTATGTTCCCTCTGCATCCAAAAAATGATAGAGATTCACCTTAGCCCTCCTTTTGTTGTTAATGTATCTATAGGAGCTTGTTATTGAAAACAATCCCAAAAGACAGAATAAAAGAAACAACACACCCCCACACCCAGCAGACAGAATTTGAAAATCAAAGAATTAAAGACTTTTCAGGATGCTTAAACCCTCTTGCCTCAGGTGAGTGTTGCTCACTGGAGCAACCCAGCTGAGGCCACAGACTCACCACTGTGAGTAACTATGGATTCATACTCCTATTGGAGAGCAATCTTGACCTACATGTAGCACTCTTTACTTTCTTTCCTTTAATGACTGTTCTGTGCTCACCATGGGGAAGCAACTTATCACAGGAATGGCAGAAATTTTGCAAATATGATGGTGTTTTGGTTTCTCATCACTGCCCGTTCCAAAAAAAAAAAAAAAGAAAAAAGAAAACATAGCAGCATTTAATTCTATTCATAGACTGGGGAATAAAACTTCAGTTCATGTAAAGTAGTAAAATCAGTGGAGTTTTGCTGACTTGCCCCAGCTGAGAATTTTTTTTCCAGTGTATTTATATGTAAAATCACACGAACGTCATGTGGCTGGGGTTATATATGAAAATCAATATTAAATTCATCATCTTTAGCTGCTACAGACCACAGTGAACACTTGCTCTCTAATGGTTAAATGCCCTTTGGATCTGAAGCCCTTTGATTTATTGGAAGAAACCTGCTGGGCAGAACATACTGTGGAGCTGATTAATGTCAGCTTCTGTCATCAGTTTCCACTTAGATTCTTGGCCAGCTCTGACATCTCCTCCCTCAAGGATCCAGAAGAATTTGAGGACTGATCCAAGAGCTTTACTGGCATGGGATTTGCAGAATGTGGTGCTTGCAAAATAAGGAAGATGAATGGAAGTAAAATTCCATGTTCTCTACTGGACTTGTTTCTTTAGCTCATTTCTCTGGAGAAAGAGACCAATGCCAGGACCACACCAGCAAGGGAAACAAATCAATAGCATGTTCACTGGTTTTGTTACAGATGTCTTGTATTTCCTTTGCTGCTTTATATGCTCCCTTGTAGCCTGTCAAACTGGAAAATGACTGCAGTGAGAATGCAGAGCTACCATAGCTGTCTAGATTTACACTCTCCATTGTACAGGAAAACTTACGGACTCCAAACCAGTTGGTAGTGCGCACCATTTTAGAGAGGATAAGCCCTTATCTGAACAGGGCTAATAAAAAGTGGCAACCACTGTGATTTGCAGGTTGATCACTCATGAGTAGTGTCAGCTTTTCGAAGAGTAGAACATGAATACCCCCATCCTCTGCAGTGACCCTCCCTTGGGAATGATGACTGCTTGTGGCAGATAATTTTCTTGTGTTCATTTTGACACATTTCCCTGGCAGTTTCTCATTTGAAGAAAATTACTCTAACATTTCTTCTGAGCTTAGAATTCTCCTGGTGCTCATCACACATAAAGATACTTCTGCTATAGGAATCACATACTGCCGTAAAAAAACCTATGACACTGTACCCATGGCTAGACACATTCTCACTGGCAAGAAGGAAGTGTGAGTGAACAGTCAAATGATGAAATATTAAAAGCAAAGTATTATGAGATCGTAGGAAACTTAGGAAAATGAGCTGTCCTAGAAGTCACATTTAAACTTCCAAAAAACTAAAATACAATCCTAATAACTTCAAAATAGGGTTTCCTGTCCTGCACCTCACTAATGACAACGTGATTTGTCAGAAATTCTGTCTTCCATATTAAGAACAATCACACAATCACACAGAATCAGTAGGTTAGAAGAGACCTCCAATATTACACTGCTCTCCTTTAATATTGTGTTTCTAGTAATCTGCACAGATAAAACCAGTCTCACATGTTTTTCCTTTTTCCTTCTCTATCCTTCATGGTGAATTTGGTTCTTTCCAAGATAAGCCACAGAAGAACGATTGTGTAGTGCTGGAAGCCTTTATTTACTTCTTTGCTTTCATTTAAACCCCATTCCCCATCCATTCTTTCACATTCCTTCACCACTACTTCTGTGCTTGAGTGCGAAGGGAAAGTTACAAAAAGAAGGCAGTGAGGTCTTTTTTTCTTAGGAATAATCCAAAGAGGTTTATAGGCTTATATAATGCTACACAATTAAGCAGATCATTTTTAAATGTAGCTGTGGGATTTTGCTGATGGTCTGTTATTATTTTTTTAATAAGGAAATTTTCAGCAAGGAGGAAGCTACACGTCTATAAAGGAAAAAAAAAACCAAACCCGGAACACCACACAAAAAAAGACCTTTCCAATAGGAAATTAAGTACATACATAGATTGTCACCGACTTTAACGGACTTTGAATCAGTCCTAAGGTTATGTCGAATTTCCAAAGTAACCCAACTTTTTAAAAACATTGTTTATTGCTCAGTTTTCTGGGATAGTGATTTAAGTCTATAAAATCCAGCCTTTTCCAGGGTCCTCCGGCTCAGGGAAAACTGGTTGGGAAAAGTTCATTGAATGCAGGATGTTTAGATTTAAATAACTTAGATTCATGAACCAGAATCTTTGATGACATATTGCTGAACTGACCAACACTACCATTACTAAAATTAGCAGATGACACACAGATTGGCAGAGTAATGCTTAATGGCAGAATTTTTTGGACCAATTAAGAAACTGGACCAATTAAACAAAATAAACAAAATATTCGGTATGCTCAAACATGACGCTCTACATTGAGGAACAAGGAATGGCAGATTTGCCTTTGCTATCCTTGAAAGAAATGAGTCCAGTAACATTGTCCTGATGGTAGAACAACAGAGTATAAACTTCCACATGGCTAATGCGGCTGTTACATCTCTATAGCATAAAGTGCTTCTATTTTTCCACATAGCTCAGGGGACTCAATGCAGAGATTAAAGGAATTGGGTTTTGCTGGCTATCAGTAAGATGAGAAGTTAACTTGATTAAAGTGCAAGATTGGGAAAGAAATGTCAAAGTATAATTACCAGGAAAAGCTAGCTTATTAACTTCAAGAAAAAGCTTGTCAATGGAGCCAGATCAGCCTAATTCAGAAACAGGAGGGACAGGAACATGTTTATAATGAGGTACTGAATGAATGAAAAGAAACACCAAGGAAGGTGACAGATTTTCCATCTCTTGATGGCCTCAGAGCACAAAACTGTCAAGCACACTTGAGTTCAAGACTTGTCCTTTAGCTCAGCATCAGCAGAAAGCCAAATAACTTCCTATGTACAGAAAGTGAAGATGGATAGGTCCATTTTGCTTTTTTAATGAAATCTGTGAAGTAAGAACTGACAGTCATAACTAAAAAAAAGCTAGGTAGAGCTTTGTCCGTATGGTTAAAACAGTCCTATAGGCAGTACAGAAAAGTTTCTGTTGAACTATGAAAAGTTCTAATTCAGGTACCACATTAGTGAAAAGGACCAAGAGCTCATTCTTGTTTACATCGACTCTGACACTGCATCTACCATTGGCTATGTTGCATGTAGTAATAACCCCTTAATCATTACCAGCAAAACCTCCAAATCTGATTTTCTCCACACATTTTTCCTTCAGTCAATTATTAACAGCTGGATCCTGGGCTTTTAATTATGTTGAAGCTAATGACTGCTTAACGAAGCTCTAATATTCAGCTCTGCTCAACTGATGAGACAAAGTGCCCCTTCTCTTTATGAGGTGTTATTTGTTTGACATGTTTGCATGACTGGGTCTGATGTTCACAGCTGATCTTCCAGGGCACTGCATAATTGAGGTTTTAAATTATTTTAAATTATTAGAATATCCCTGAGAGACCCCAAACCATTCATCTAGACAAAAGCAGAATTGTCCAGAAGAATCCTGTCGAAGTGGCATCTTCATCATGCACAGAAAATGCACTACACCTATATATTTTAAACTCCTAATTGTAATAATGACTCTGGCACCAAACCTTTCTGGAGGATTGATGGCTAGCTGAGGCTAATGGCTCTCAGCTGAATTTCAAGACACAGCTTCTCCCAAACAATCATTAATCTTCAGGAAATGTCCTGTGCTTCCATCAGGAGTGTTTAAATGCCTCTACATTTTTAACTAGCTTATCTACGGCATGTTTCTGAAATCAGCTGCATAAAAATGGGTATTTTTCTGAACAAGCTTAAATGCCATTAATTTGTTTTCACATGGCAATTTTCCTGGAGTCCTGCCCCAATGATCCTCACTTCACCAAAGTTCTCAGTGACCTGGCTGAAGACTGCCCTCCTATTAAACTCCAAATATCAAACTTGATGAAAATGTGAAGCAGGATTTTCTGTTTTACTCAGCATTGTCCCACCATAACTCTCACGGAGGTTGCTGATCTGTCTAAATTATTACTTATTTTAGGTCCCCATCTGACCCCTTGATCATTGTCTCCTGGAGATCCATATTGTGTTGTTAATTTTCTCGCAAGTTTTCCTCTGAAGTGAATTAATCATCCTGGGTGAAAAATATCTCACACAGTTTTTGGGATGGTTAGCTTTGGAAGCCACTTCCAAAGTCATGATGAGGACGCCCCATTAGGTTTGGCTCTGCTCATCTCACATAGTCCTATAACACATTGTACCAGGTTTTATATCCTCAAGCATGCCCTCACCCCATAGTTCAGTTCACACAGTTCACTCTTTCCGTTTCATGCTAAGAAAACACAATTCTGTCAGGCTGTAACACAGTCCTCACTATTCCTGACACTGTGAACTAAACTAAGAACCATGCACAAAAAAAGATTGTTATGATTTGAGGTCACCAGGGGATTTCATGAGGCCCAGCAGAGGTCCAGGACCAATCACACTCCATTGCACTGGTGCAGACAATTTGAGCTGACTCTGAGCAGCATAGACACAAACCACCCTTCACCACTTGGACAGGGGGCCAGAAATCAGTCCTGGTATTGAATGCACTTAACAGTGCAGCCAATAACAACATTTCCTGGGAATGAAGTGAGACCATTGCTGAACAGCTTGCAAAAATTGTCCTATCACCATTTTCACCATAAATCATTGACTGTCACACCAAACCTTCAGCAGTCAGAGAGTTATGCAGGGCTCTTGCTGGAGTGATCCTTTTAAAGACAGTTCAGAAAAGCCACCAAGATTTTTTCTTCATTCTTCCTTCAAAAACCAAGGTTGTGCTTTATTTGTCATGGTCTTCAGGAGCACTTAGGTATAGGATTTAAGGGGTCTAAAAGGCCACAAAGCAGTAAATTTTCAAACTGAAATGCTCCTGACAAGCAAGTTTGGACATATAAAAGAATAAGACACAACAATAACCTAAGAGAGGCTTTTGAAGAAAAATAATCTTGAACAAATGCAAATGTTGGACATTTGCTAAGAGTTTCCAAAATAACATTTGTTTACACAGCTTTTCAAGAGAAGAGATTTGATAACAGTGGAAAATTGACTAACCTTTCCACATACTTGCACAGGCTTAGTTGCTGGCTTTTGTTTCAAGATTCTTTACTATGAAAATGTGTAAAGGATTTACTTAAATAAGAACAGGTATGAGTCTTATGTATACAAAAATGTGGCAGAAATAGGCCTCATGTTTGAGTTTGTCAATGTAGTTTTGAGCCCAGATACCATCCTACTGCTGCCATTTCCCACCAGAAATATGTCATGTGCAAAGAGCAATAAACCATAGACTCTCATCACTTGTGCTAGCATAGAATTTCCCTTAGTAGTTTAATAATCAAAGCATTTGGGGGACCTGAGAATTTTTCTGAAACCAGATCCCAGGAAACCTGATAGTGTACTTTCCTACCCATACATTAGTTCACCCTTCAAAAAGTTTAGAGCCAAGAGCAATCTCAAAGACCGATTTTTACTCAGTGAGTTTTGTTAGAACTAGAAAGGTTCACATGAGGGTATTTTGCAGCAAAAAAATAAGACAATAAATATCATCTTTTCACTGTGACATAAATGTAAACTATTATCTTCTAAAGATGATGTTTTTCACAGACTGTTACACAGAAAGGAGAAGGAACATGAGCAGTGCTCGGGGTAGCCCAGCAGTGAGGACTCTTTATTGATACGTGTGACATCAGCTTTGAGGTCCTGCTCTCAATGCCCGGGTGAGTGGAGCCATGTCGAGCTCAGGCTATTCAGGTGAGTGCTGCAATGACAGGACAGATGATTCTCAGAGTTGAGGATGTTTTCAGCAGAATTTTTAACCTTAGTTCCTCTCACTGTCCCCATGGAAGGATTCTGTTTTGACAAACCAGTACTTTCCAACACAAAATATTTTACTGAAGAATTCCCACTTAGCTTTACTAAATGAATAATTTGCCTCTGTAAAACACTGTAGCATGGGGAAACTAATATTCCCATTGGTGACAAGGCTTTAAAACAGAAATGGGTAGATTTTTCTGCAGTTGTTAATGTGTGATTCCTTACAGAGTTAGCACAAAGGACAGAATATGCTGGGCTATGCCTGTAACTCACAAATATCCAAATTATGTTGTTATGGCTAAGGAAAACTACTTGCAGGTATCTTCATTTTTTAAAAAATTCTTAATACTTTGTCCAAAATTAAAGGTGTGTTATGGACATTTAACCATTTGGTTCTTAGCTCAAAACACATTGAAAAAAAGATAAATTTGTTTAAATACAGAATGGTCAATTTTAAGAGGATTACCTGTATCAGAAAGAGTAATCCATGGTTTACAACAGCAATATTATTTTTTAAAGCTGGTGGACGGAGCAGCTGCTTTGTAAAGTTATTAATTTCCTGAAAAGAATACTGAATGCTTAGCGATCAGAATGCAAGGCAGGATGTAATTATACAATCATGTATGTGCATCTTTTATACATTATATGCATGTTTTCTGTTTTGCGGACCCAAAGCAATACCCAGAGTCACAAAAAATGAGCTCTGTATCTGCTAAGAGGCCCCAAAAAACTGATTTTAAGGACAGGCATATTCTTAGTGTGGTCACAAGTACAGGGGATAGCCACCACATCTGAGGACAGAATTATTCCCCCATGGAAAAAGTTGTAGATTTTTGAGTGGGAGATACCAGGATGTCTCAGGAAATAAAGTTGTTCCCACATCTGTCTGAATGGCAGACTCAGGCCTTGTTCTTCCCTCAGACCATGGACTGGCTACACTCAGTTATCCCTGTAAGCTCTCATTTAGTGCCTGTACTTATCAATGCTGGTATGTTTTTGTTCTTGGAGCTCATATGTGTGCAGGGTTTACTTTATACCTAGATTTCCCTAGAGGCATTTAACTATTTTTCTGCTCAAAAAAGTCATCTGAGAGGTATTTCAAGCTTCTGAGCCTTGCTTGAATCCCCCTGCTAATCAAGTCCCCTGTGCTGGTAGAATTCCATCCCAGATCACATGCAAGACATTCAGATGTGTACATTTATTGGTGTGTGTGTGTGTGTGTGTGCAGTAAACCAAATTACATCAGATTTTCTGTGTATCCATGCATGGTCTGGGAATCACATGAGCATTATTTCTGGGCAGAAAATGCTGGATATTAATTTGGTAACCCTGCCTACCTAAACTGTAATCCAGAGCTAAGGGAGGAAACAAGTCTCCAGCCTATTTGAAATTTATCCCATGCTTTCTGCTGAGATCTCCATGCAACCTGGTGATAAACAGTTTTAGTGAAGTTAACTCACTTTGCTTTGCCTTCTGACCTCTTAATGATCATGGTTCTCCTTTTCATAAGTAGTGCATTTGGAGGAAACTGGAGACACAATAGGAGACGAGAATGAAAACTGGCTCAGTAATTCCAGGCTCAAAATAAATAAGGACCCCAAAACTCTTTCTTTGCTGCTTAAAAACAGAACAGGTGTATTCTTTCCTGCAGGGAAGGAGTAGCGAGAACAATTGAGACCCTTTTGGGGTAAAATGACAGATGGAGAAGAAGAGAGTTTTTGCAAGGGGCGGTAGTGAAAGGACAAGGAGAAATGGTGTTAAACGGAAAGAGGGCAGGTTGACATTTGATGGTGGAAGGAAACTCTTCACTGTGAGGCTGGTGAGGCACTGGAACAAGTTGCCCAAAGAAGTAATGGATCCACAACCCTGGAAGTGTTCAAGGCCAGGTTGGATTGAGCTCCGAGGAACCTGGTCTAGTGAAAGATATCCCTGCCTGTGGAAAGAGGGTTGGAACTAGATAGACTTTAATGTGCGTTCCTGCTCAGACCATTCTATGATATGATCCTACAACTTGGAGGTAGACACAGAAAACATTGTGTTCACATACAAGAGCCTCAAGGTCCTTGTTCAGAATAAAACTGCACACTCTAGAGGAGTTTAAATTTTTTTTCTTAAGGCACAAAGAGATTTACAGATTGTTTCATGTATGCTCTTCGGATTGCAGTGTCATCTTAGGCTAAGGAACCTATCTAGACTAACTTGTCAAAAAGTCTTTATGGATTGTATGGTATGGACTTCTGTTGAAATAGAAGAAAAAAACCCACATTAATTGAAGCTGTATTTCTGTTAAAAATGATGGGTTTGAATTAGGCAGTCAGTTAGAGCAAGCACTCACTCTCTAGCCCGATTTAGCCCATTCAACCACAAACCCTGAGCAGCTTTGGCCAGATTCCCCAGCATGTTCCAACTCCTGTGAGTTACTGGAACCATTCAAAGGCACTGGACTTCAGCCATATGAGTCCAGCTGAGAGCTCCTCACGGTGTGGGAGCCCTCAGTGCACACAAAGGCATCACAGATGCTTCCTTGGTTCCTGCGCTGCCACCCCGTGCTCCTACCTCGCTCGGTCCTGGCACAGGGACAATGTCACAGGGAGGGAGAGAACACTGCTGGCTGTGCTCATCTGACATGCAGGCCTGCAAAATTCAAAATAGCAGGAGGAAACCAGAGCAACACATAAGTCCTCATAAAAAGCCAAAGAGTAGGGAGCTCTGCTTGAGAGCCCTATGGCAGCACTCATTCATCAAAATCATGCTGAGCTGATGCACAGGAAAACAGAGCCCTCACATTTCAGTCCAGTCACCAAGGAAACTCAAATTTTTGTGTACTAGCATGGGGTATTATCTTAGTCCCTACAACCACATTACCAGTAAATTACCTTCAGAGAGAAGGCTGGCAGCAGAAGAAACGAGGTGGGTGAAATCCAGCTCATAGTCTGAGACACTCAGAGTAAAGATCACTGTGGACATCCACTTGATATCATCAGTGGAGACACTTGAGATTCCAGGAAAGATTCAGGTCCTTACACATAGGTGTCTGGTACCATTTCATATGCCCTAACCTTTCCCACTGGCTTCCAGCTCCAGTTGCTGAATGTGTAGGTCCCCTGTATGTCCCATATTATATGGGGACATTACAGAAGCCCTGTAAGTCTCTGGGGTTCCCTCAAATGGCAGTTATATTTATGCAACTGATCCATGGGGCTCTTTAACTGGAACTGGATCCTAATGATATATTTAGGTGTTTAAAATTGACCCTTGCCTGAGATGACCAAATGGATTTTCCTATATTTAATGGGATGGTTCCAGAGGAAACATTGAACATTACTTTTTCCAAGTATTTTTGATTTCCCTGGGTTTCCTAGAGAACATCTACATTGCCTATTCATATATCTCAGCAGCTTCTGATGGGTATAAGACAGTTTTAGCTGTGACAGAGTCATTGCAAAGCACTTTATGTCAGAGAAAAGACCACTGTGCCTATGTCTGCAGTAACACCACTCATTTTTCAGAATAAATTATTTCATGCCACAGGAGTGCTGAAGCACTGCAGAACCCCACAAAAAAGGCTCTGTGTGAAAAAACTGAGCATGTCTACAGTGGTTCAGGATGGAAAGAATGCATTGCAAGAGCAAAACACCTTTCTTACGAGGAATCAGGCTGGGATGGAGACACTATTGTATTCATATCCACTGAATGAAACAATCTGGCTCTTGACACTTCTATTTCCAGTTTCTCTTTGGAAAACAGAATGTATGTTTCCCCCCAAAATTCATAACGGCATGAAATGTTCTTTAATACCACGTCCACAGCTACCAATTGAAAAATGCCCTGATCAGAGGGACAAATTTATTGTAGCTGTGGCAGTAAAACTTCTTGGCTAATCTAACTTGTCAGCTTCCTAGGGATGCAATGCTCAAGTCCACTTAGATGAAAAGATACATGAACAATCTTTGCATGTAAAATGAGATTGGAAAAGTGAAAGAATATTTAGCATTATTAGTAGAGTTAAAGAAGGAAATATTTGAAGGGGAAGAGTTTTTGGTGGCAAAAATTATTGCTAAAATAATAATGAATATCTTCAAAGTATTGCTTTTCCTCTTTTAAATGCATTTGGGGATGTTGCTGTACACTTTTTGGGGGGTTTTTCTCTAATTTTTTTTTTTTTTTAATTGTAAAAATAGACATATCCAAGAATTCTTTTTGGGTCCAAGAATCAAAGTTGAAATTTAAGCAAAATCACATTTCCTATGCCAGTTTTTGTGCCTTTGTGTGTCTCTAAAAGGAAGCTACTGGGGCTGCAGTAAGAACCTTTGATCCCTTCAGAACCATAAGCCTCTTCAGAGAGAAGATGAGTTTCTCAGAGTTTGGAGCTGTGCTTCACTGTGGATCAGAGCCACCAGGCTGAAGGGAAGCATGGGCCATGCCACACATGGTTTTTCAGATATATGGTCTCAAGAATGTGTGCACATTTTCATTCAGAAGGATCCACAGTTCTTGTGTTCCCAGTACTATTAGACAGGTTTTAAACCATACAGTTTCATATACTTTCCAAGGACTATAATTAATTAATAAGTAATTAAATAAATAAACTCTTGTTCTCCTTATTCCAGAAGGATAGTTGTATTTTCTTAACTTACACTACCCATGATCATCTGTGATCTGGCCCCCTTATCAGCTCCTCCTCTCACCCTTCCCACATCCCAGGACCACATTTCATCCTCCTTGGGGTCATGAGCCCCTATCCCAGCAGAGCTGCAGAAGCACAGCCACTCTCCAGCTGCCACCAGACAGTGCCCCTGGCTGCCCTGCTCCTGGGTGGAGGGTGGGATGGGACAGGCTGCCAGCTCCTGCCCTGTTGCTCCACGGAGATCCTGCCACTACCAGTCCCCACCCTGTAGAACCCCTGACCCTGCTCTGGCCTCACATACAGGTGTATAACTGGACCCACAAGCCAGACCAAGTCACACAACCAGAAATTTTTTTTAAAATGGAGTCTGTGATACCTGGTGTTGTCCTGAGAGTTAGTAATTTCCTGTGTTCAGTATTAATGGGATTGGCTCCTTAATCCTTCAAAGCGTTAAATGTACCAAATATTTTGACTGTGGCAAGTATTACTATTAATAAATGGCAGGGAACAGTGGGTTTCCTGTGTACATGTACCCTTCTGATGAGGTACACATAACATGTGGCTCCTAATACCAAAGATGGTGTAATCCTTCACTTGTCAGCACCACACTAAAGGTCAGTCTGGTTTTTCTCACTTCGTAAACTTTCATCTGTCAAGGAATACTTAATTCACAGCATATTCTCCCATCTACCCCAAGGCTGTCTAAATTTAAAAACAGACATTTTTTTATCATGTTCTGCTTAAAAAAAGGAAATAAAATGAGAAATTTTCAAGCCATTTGTTTCTCACAAGGAAAGAATTAGAGAAATCTGTTAGCATAAAACCTAAAAGGGTAGAGTAGTATTTTGATTGATTATAAAAGCTGGTGCTTCCATAATCTGAATTTAGCATCCTTTATTCAGAAGATATATGGCATCACTGATATTCTCCATGAGATGACATCTTGCTCTCCAGCTCATACTTTATCATCTAGAAGGGTAAACATGCATTAAAGCAGTTCAACCAAAAAACATGCAACAGAATTGGGCCATATAAGACATTATATATGCATATACATAAGCACAGAAAAATGTGTATTTTAACAAAATTGTCATTGACAATGAAAAAAAAAATGTAACTTGTTTAATGCAGCTCTCAAGCATGAACAAAGATTTTGATCACAAGAGGTTGACAGTGGCTGACTGCTGACTTCTTGCTCCAATGCCTTGCTGTTCTTTGTGGTCTCTGTTACAAGGCATGTTCGCTTACATTAGCAATTTGAGTTTAAATGCAAAGTTATCAGATATTTTTAAAATAAATCTTGTTGTAAAGATGATGATAATTGGATTAACAAGGCTCAAAGAAGCTAAGGCAAAGAAAAATATCTATACTACCAACCACCACTTCCCACTTCTTAATGTGAGGGATCAGATTTGAGTGATTTAGAGCATCCTTAAAAATTCCCAGATATGTGGCCTGTACTGATGGGACATGCTGATGGCTCTTATTCATCAAACTAAAAGAGCCTCTTTGTATCATTGTAATACCCTGAGGTACCTATTAGTCACAATCATTTTTTCTTAAGTAAATTTTCAAAAATTAGGTGAAATCTGTAAATTGATATTTTCTTCATGATTTGATTTTATTTCCCTCAAGTTATATGAGGCCTGAAGACATATCCTATTCCACACTCTAGTCCTGGATGGTCACTGTGAGTAAAATATGTCCTCCCGCAAAGAAAAAGCATCAAAAAGCAATAAAGTACAGGGTATTATAAGAAAATTTTTGTGGAATTCCCCCAAGGTAGCTACTGGTATAAGATAGCAAGGCTCCAGGAAAGCTAGGAAAATCAATGTCAAATATTCCTTGCTAGAATTACGTATAAGGTTTTCATGTATTGCCTGTCCTCTGTAGCTTCTGAGCTAAAATATTCATTACTTCCCAAGTGAGCTCAGGGAGTCCCTTGGGCATTTTCTGACACCCAGACTGAAGCCAGGCTCTTACAGCTCAGTACAGTAGAAAATAGGCAAAACTTGTAGAAGGTGAAACATTACAGCAGTATTGCCTCCTGAGCTGCACTCAGAATGCTTGACTTTGGACCTACAGAGGGCACCCTGGATGCTGCAGCCCAAACAGAAACTGGGTGATTGTAAACCTGAAAAGCAAAATAAAGCCCTCTTTAGCAAACCTACCAGTACAATGAGCCATGCATAGGAAATGTTGCCGGCACAGAAATGGGGTAAGGTTTCTTTTGCAAAAGTTCGTCTGAATCCTTGTTCTCTGTGATAGTTATCATGTTCTAATCTCTACCATGTCCTCACAAACACCCACAGTTATGTATGAAACAACACACTGTACAGCAGCAGGCCCTCTTTTACATTATGATCTATCAAGAAAAATCTTGTGCTTCTACTTTTTATAGCCACTATGACTTGACCCAGCTGAGAAGAAAGGAAAACACAGTGACACTGCCAAGAAATATACTGAGTTGCAGTCATCATCAGAGACTTCCATTAATCACAGGCAGAACTGCAGCAAAATAAGGAACATCTTTTTTAAGTTCTCTTTGTTTAAGTTTCCTAGGAGATTTACAGCTCTGATGTATATCATGAACCTAGAGGGTATATTTTTAAGCGCTCACTCACCCCATCTGAAATTGAGCAAACATGTAAAAATAAATAAAATAAAGCTGGCCTATGTTAAGTGTAAATACTACAATAGGGTAAACTGTATGCTAAATATTTTTCTTTTTAAAATAAAAGACAGCCCCCTTCTCTCTTTCCATTGTTTGCTCAATCTTCTAAAGGTAGAAAGAAAATACTCTCTCTGCTGACTACATCCTTCTCTCTTGGCAAATGCTGGTATTTCTGCCTTCACATTGGAGTGCTACCAAATAAGCCCATTTCACATTTCTTTGCATTCACACTGGGATCATTAGGAGTAAAAGCTATCTGAGTTCCTGCACTCGTGTGGCAATGCCACTCTCAAACACAGGACTGGAGTCCTTTCTGCTGGGCTACATCACCATGGAAGAATAAACCTGTATCGGCCAACCTGCTGCACCCCTCGTGCCTTCTCAACTCTTGGGAGGCAGCTTTCAGGCTGACAGTCCTTTGAGCCTTCCTGGCAATGTCTTGGACCCCAAGAGTTCAGGCAAGTTGGGTCCTGTGTGCTCCACTTCTGCCTTAGCCTATATTTGTTCATTTTCTGCATCAAAACTCTGGTGTGGAAGATTGTTCTGAGACGATTTCTATGTAAACATACCCACAGTCATGGTTATACCCGTCCTGAAAACTGAGATGGGGCTAAAGGAAATTATAGCAGTTGAATGCGTGAGCTAGTGTTTTAGCTTTTTAAAGGATAAATTAATTTCTGAGGATATGGTAATCATAAGGGTTGTATTGTTTTTATGCACTTCATGCACTCAAAAGTGCTAGTGAAATTTGCTATGATAACATTTTGTCCCAGTGTGTTGCAAATTATTACAACATGACAAGAAGCTGAATCTTCCCCCTGAATCTCTAAATTCTGAGCGCAAAGTAGTTTATTTCAAAAATAGTCTTATTATGCTTTTTTCTTTATGTGTAATCTTGCAAAGCAGGGAATAAAGTTGATTTTTTTTCTTACGAATAGTGGTTTGTCAAACTTGAGACTTTGCAAGAATATGTTTATTATTTCCAAGTAATTTTCATTGGCTGGCTTTGCAAATGTCAAGGGTGAATTTTGGGTTCATAGCCAGTAAAAGGTCTAAGAGATCTATACTGAAAAAGCCAGTGGCTCAATTCAAGACAAGAATTTCCTCCTTAATTCAACCTATGTACTAGAATTGCAATGCTATCAATTATTCTGGTATCTCTCATTAGGAGGAATAAAAAGAATATGTCTTGGTTTTATTTCTCCACCAGATTAAAAATGAATGTGAAAACCTTGATTTTTTTTTAAACTTAAATAACATTCTTGTTTTCTGGCCAGCCTGGTTTTTAAGAAAGAACTTATAAAACCAACAAAAATCTTCATTGCTACCTAAAGTTGCACAGCAAGCAAGATTTTTCTCTTAGAAACACATTACAGAAAGATATTGTATTATGTGACTTAGCTATGATGTTGAAAGAAGTTAAGCTTTCCTTTTTGGATAAAATTGCCCAATGTTTGAAAGTATTACATTGCAAGCCAACAGAAAAAAAAAATATTCCTTTTTTACCAGCGCCTAAAAACCTGCAGCCCCAAGAAAAGTCCCTATATCCAAGCAATTCAATGCTGGACATGTACCCTAATATTGCAGTGACACACTTCAATACTGCATTAACAGTGATAAAAGTAGGGCACTACTCTGCTTTAACTAAAGTCTTCCAAGGCCCCAAAAAGATGCAAGAGAATGACATGGAATGTATACACAGCTGAGGAAAAGTGTATTTGTATCACTTTATAGTCACTACTTAGGCTTTTCAAGGGATAAATTATTATAGGACTGTTAAATAGCACATTTCCACAACTAAAAAAAAAATAATCCCCAAACTAAACAAAACACGACCAAAACAAAACCAAATAAAAACAAAGAAAAAGCATTCCCTAAAACCTTTTTTTTCTCTTTCAAGTGTCTTTGCCCTAGTTTTACATACCACTGATGTTCTGTTGTGCTTCTTTTAGAGAAAAATTGAGAAATGGGTCAAAGTCTGTTTTCCTGAGGCAGCAATGATCATATTGGACTTCTGTTTGCTTCTTCGGTTGGTTTCACCCCAGTCTTTTATTTCTAAACAAGAAACTAATTCAACTAGTAACATGAAATGTATTTACATGTATTTTTATGCTCTCATTGAAGTAATAGAATGAAAATCCTATTTCTGTCACATCAAGTAGTGAAATAGGATTGCACTGGTGGAGACGTTAGGCAGTTTGATCACTGGTCACAAGCAGCAGTGTTCACATTTTGCATTTCAAAAAAATACTTATGTTTGGTCACTCACCCAGGTCAACATAAATGTTCAGAAAGCACCTGCAAAGAATAAACAGAATTACAGAGAGGAGGACTCCCTGGCTTCCAGCCAAGAAGGCTGTAAAAGCAGCAATGTATTTTTTATTTAATCTAAATTTCTATACAGAAGAAAGCTTAGATTCCCCAATGGAGGAAGAAAACTCTGGTTTTAGACTCAAGAAACCTGAATCCTTCCCTCATTTTGCACCAAATGAATGTAGACAAGCTCCTTTTGTGGGAGCGAGATCTGAATGGTGAGAATGAGATGCAATTTAAAGCCTGGGATCTGCTCTTTATTAATCAATCATTTGTTTGAACCTTAGTAGTACTCAAGGGCCCTACTGAGGATCATGCCCTGCTCTGAAGGCTCAGTGCAGAATGCATCACCCAAGACAGCCCAGGTCCTGAAGAGAGCTGGAAAGAGGAACTGCCAAAGGGGACAAGAGCAGGCCATGTGGTCAGGGTCTTGAGAGGCTAAGTATTTGCCAGTTACAAGTTTGTCTAATTTCTCAGTAAAAACTGGGGGCTGTGTTTTATCATGGATTTCCTACAAGATATGTGCCTAAGGGGAGTCTGTGGGGGAGAGCTTCTTGGCAATTAAAGCTCAAAGATGGCTTTTTTTTTTTTTCTGTTTTTGTGAAAGAAAGAAAACTCCATGTGACCTCCAATTAGGTTTGAGCAAAGCTGAAACAGGTTTCAGAACTGAAATGCAGTCTCAAAGTGATTTACATCTGCTCAGTGGGAACCAAAGGAGGAAGGAAATACTAGCAGTACCATCTTCCAAGACATGTCTGGTCCTGTTAATATTTGTTGAGTTGTGGTATAGTTAAAAAGTTCCAATACTGTGAAAAACGATGTGGCAGAATATGTTAGCAATTAACAGCATATACCACAGCAGTGGAAAGCTCTTAGTGCTTCGTACTATCCACATTGAGATGTGGTCAAAGGAGAGAAACTAGGTTTCATTTTGGCTGTAAGGCAAAACACAAGTAATCTGAAATGAAAGGAAAGAAATATGGTTCACAATAGCTATTCCCTGTGGAGGACCTGATTTCTGCATGGACTATTGTTTAGAAATTAAATGTTAACACAAAGTCACGGTGACTAACTTTTATTGAACTTATTAAAAGAACAAGACATTAGCTTGTTGGAAGTATGTGTAACTGTGTATTTTTAAGTCCAAATGTTCAATGAACATGAGTCAACTTCTCATCATGCAATTAGCTTTAGAAGTGTGAGAGAGCAAGAAGATAACGAGTGCTGTTTCATCAATAGTCATATTTTTTGTTTCCTCTCATAAGATGGGAAGGACAGTCACTGCTCCTCAGAAGATAAAGCAGAGCAACATGTCTCCAGGAGCTGAAAACTGAATAAAAGACCATCTATGCCCCACAAAAATGACAATAGATACAGAACTCTGCAAGTCAGTAAGCATAACTTATGGTATTTAGAAGAGTCAAGGCTGAAAGAAATTTAATTTTAAGGCAATACTTGGTGGTGATGAAAAAGTCTGGATGTACTGATGATGAAAAATCTGGATCCACTGGTGCATCACTAATTGCTAGAACTGTCACAGGTTTATTTAATTGTTCACTTCAGGTTTTAGAATTGCTCCTAGATAAGAACGTGGTGTATCTCAGCTGAGTACACAGCTACAACTTACAAATTGTTGCTTCTCCTTCAAAATACTCCCCACTACTTCCCATTGTCACATTTCTCAGTTTCCAGGATTTATCTCTGAAAAAAGAAATCTTCATACACAAAGACTGATAATTTCAGAGAGTGAATCCACAGATCTTTACTGGAAAGGCAGTTGTTCTGGTTTAGAAACATGACAGGCTGCAAGAAATCCCATCTAACTTCAAAGTTGTTTAAGTTTAGTGTAGTGGTTTCACATGCGCCGAATTCATTTTGTGAAATGTAGTGTGGTGATCTATCTTTTTATTATGGAATAGGATTAGAAGGAAGGCAAAACAGGCTCAACTTAAAAATAGAAACAGATTTATTAACACACACGAAAGGGCAAACAAAAAAACCCCATGAAACCTTTTGAAAGACACTCCCCTCCTCCTTAGGAACAATCTACTTTTCTACGAAACAATGTAAAGAGACAGAACATCAGAACTGTTAAGTCAGTACCACTTATAAAAATAGTCTTTCATTCAGTCTTTTGAGAGAGACAAGTCCCTCCTGATTTTTCTGGTAACTTTCCACAAGAGACACAGTCTGTTTGTAGTTTCCAGTTCTCACAGAAGCAGCCCGCCTGACAATCTACATTTGTGAGTTTCCTGAATGTAGCCTTTCATATGGCTGCATAAGGGCTGTGGACTTACAGTGGGGTTTTCACCTTTTAAAGATGCACAGCTCCACAACAAAGGACTTCTCATTCTTCACTGGTGACGAGGTTTCAAAACATCTCATAGGATCACTGGATCACAGTTTCTAATTCAACATCCATTCGGTAAAAATCAGAGATTATAGTTTCTAATTCAAATATCCACTCAGTAAAATCAGACACCTTTGCTTGAATCCAGAAAATCATCTCCCCATTTTTGGTCCATGATTTAAAGAATATTACAATCCGTTACCATAAATTAAGGAGATTTATAGCCCAAAACTAAGGCAACTTGTCATCTTCCCCACTTAAAAGGTCAGCCTTTCTTTACTGACTTTGATATCTTCATATTATCCCTTTGCATACCTCTGATTTAGCCTTTCCTCTCTCTTTAAGAAGGGGTAGAGTTTAAAAAAGTCTGAGTCGGTGTTAAGAAAGAGTTAATGTTCTCCTGCCTGGGCCAGCAGATGGCCACGTGGTCTCAGCCGTGGCATCGGTGAAAAGCCTCAAATCCTCGAGGTGTAGAAAAAGCTCAGAAACGGCGGCTCGGATCTTCTCTCCCCCTCCACCCCTCGGTCTTATGGGGTGGGTTTGGCCCCGCCTGGGCTCGATGCTGCTCTCTGGGGACCTGGGGGCTGGGGGCCCGGGGCCATCTCCCTCAGCCTGGCCGACAGCGTGGGGCAGGCCGCAGGATCAGCTGCATGTTCGCAGCCGTGGCTCTGCCGGCGTCTGCTGGGCTCGGAGGGGCCTGACTCAGCTCGGCTCTGGCCCGGCCCGGCCCCGGTACGGCCGCCCTGGCCCGGCCCCTGAGCCAGGCCCTGTTGCTCCCTGCCCCAAATTACCTCATGGCCAGGCCTGCAGCAAGAGAGAGAGGGAGTTCCCAAGATTCCACCTGTATTTAAGCCGTGTGTCCCAGGGGTGTACTCCTGTACCTGATTGGCCACCCTGACTGTCAGTTCCAAAGCAGATCACCAATTGTTTTTTTTACCATTCATGCCAAACCAATACCGTGTAGACATGTGGATACATGGTCATTTTCTAAACTGCTCTTACAGAACATGGATTGAAGGAGATCTGGTGCTTTTGACATTTACCTGGAGGTGGAGCTCCCGTGTCTGCAGCTGACAAACTCAGACACCTACATGTAGAAAGAGGAATGCACATGTTCCAAAGCCATGCACACAGCTTGCATGGTACAGAGGAGTAAAGCAATATCGCCTAAAGTAAATTAATTATCCGTGTCCCTGTGATGCCCTAAGTTTTACCAACATCTAGAACGTCATCAGAGCCACGTATATATCTTGAATGTTGTCTATGTTCAGAATACAATCCTATTTAAATATACTGCCTGTGTTCATTCATATCTCAGTCCTTCTTTGCTCCTGATTTTTTTTTCATGCTACATTTGTTGAAAGAGGGCATGAAAAATAGTTAACATAAAATCTTAGTTGGAAATTTGAATGAACCTCCGAATTTTGCAGCACTACAGGAAGAAAAATACATATAAACTATTCTTTTATCTGCAAAACTCTAGCCCCACTAGGGGTTCAACTAATACACATTCTGTTAATTTCTATGTCAATAGTGTCAAATTGGTACTAGAGTTGGACAGAAAGCAAGAATTTTATTTTGCCAAAAAGCCATGGTTTCAGAAAACATTTTCAGTCTGTACTGGGACAAAACTGACACCGTTCCAGAAAAATCTGCAGCAAAAATGCATGTGAAAAAGTCTTTTCCCTTAGTATCTTGTAACTCTCCCATGTGCTCACAGGGACTACTGTATTGCAGCTGTACTAGTAATGAAATTGCCCAGGGACTGCTGTCTGACCTGAGGCCAGCTCGCACGGCTTGTGTTGACACAGTTAATTGCTTTTACCCCCCAAAAACATGCTGACTGCATCTATACTGGCTCAAACTCTCCCCTCAGCTGTGCTGGGACACTTTTGTTAGAGAGGCAGTTAGCCCAGGCCAAACTATTGCCAAGGACCATGCTAACAATTTAATTGTACAGACAACCATCTGCCCATGCTCAGGTTTGTGCTGGCTCTGTTTCACATACTGAAATAAGATTGCTCAGGAGACCATACTGAAGTCCTTGCTCTTGTTCTATGCCAAAGGAGTTTTCCATGCCATTAGCTATTTTGAGAAGGGATTTTCTCTGCCTGGTTTTGATGAGAAATTCCAGCCTCAGATTGCAAAACAGTCCTGACAAAAAATTTAATGGAAACACATGCACTGGTGTAAAAAGTTTGGATGAATCTGCATTTTTCTTCAAAAAATTCATGCTGTTGACAAATTCCACTGGTTCAATGATTGATTTAAGACCTGGGGTATGCATCTGTACTTCAGACCTTGAATGTGTCTTGCTGGTTTTCCAAGGCCATAGTTGTTAATGCAATTCACTCCACAGCAATTACATTGTGGTTTTATCTACGTAAGAGCTGGATTAAACAATCTTGCAGATATCAAAGTGTATAACTATTCATTTTTTTCCTTCTCTTTTTTCATTATCTTCCTGACTGTAGTGACTTCACTCTTTACACAGTTGATAGATACTGTGTGTTTGGAGACTAAATGCACATATGCTAATTCCTAAGAAAAGTACCTCCTTGAGCACTCATCAATGCAAGAACCTAGTATTTGAATAATGATAGAATAAATAAATAAAGAGATTTTATGGAATTGAAATTTCATTTGCATTTTATTAAGTTTTCCTCAGATCTTATTTTGTCACTGCATGCATTGACGCATTTTTCCTTCTCCTTTCTTGTTTATTAAACAAGTAATTACTTCAGTAAAGAGAAGCATGTCCACTTAATTCTTGCTCACTTCAGAATCTGCTTTCACACCATGGAAAAATGAATAGGGAAATCTTGAGTATGTTTGAAGTGGTTTTAAAATTCTTCCCTTCTTTATAAGACAAGTTATGTTTATCAGTAGCTTTAACTTGAGGGGATCTACAAAGGGACTGGTTTGTCAGCAGAAGAGTTATAAGTCTCCCTAACAGTATCAAAGACATTAGGGGTCTCTCAATGGTAGGATGCTAGAGTTGCACACTAAAGATAGCAGACACATGCTTCATGGAAGTAGCACTACTGAAATATAAACAAGCGCCCTTCATCCAGACATTTTTGGTTATGTTTACAGATTAAATCTCAGGATGTGTATATTAGATGTTCTTGTTTCAGGATATTAATGGCAAAATGAACCTGTTTTTGATGTTTAAGTCACATTAATGTCTGATGGACTGTTAAAATGTTAAAGGGTACACCAGACATGCTGTAGTATGTGACATATGTTAGTCATACCATACTAGCCAGGAATTTGGATTTGTTTATAATGAACATAAATTGACTGAATTTAACCCCCCTCTACCTCCTCCAACAGTTAAATCACATTAGGTTCCATTTCCTCTGAAAGACAGTCTTGAAAAATTAGATGAAACTTGAAAAGCACTTGTATTCAGATTTCAACAGTAGTACATAAGAAGTAACCTGCTTAGCAATAGGAATTTATGTGATCTGTGGACAAATAATTGGATATCAGAAGATCACTCAGAGGTAGCTGCTTGCTCTTCAAGTTTTGTGCAAGAGAATAATCATCCTAACTCTTGAACTACCATCAGAATATTTGCAATCCTTACAACAAATCATTTTCATCCTGGACACATTTATGCTCAGAGTGATTTAATTTACTCTCTTTTATAAAAATTTTTGAGCATGAACATTATCAGACCATAAGTTGTGCAGAATCAGACATGCAGGGAGAAAGACCAAATGAAGCAGGATAATTTATCTCAGATTTTAGACATTTCACGACCACTAAGGTTGCCTCATTGTTTCCTTATTCTTCCCACCTGTGACTATCCCATATTTCTAACTTTTATACTAGCATCATAAACTCTTTTGGAGAGAGGTAGTAGGTTCCTCTTTGCTTCTGTGATTGATTTTCAGTACATGACCAGATCACTATTACATTGAAAGCCAAATTTACCTTTTTTTTTTAAACATTGATAATTTGGATGTAAGTGTATGCATTGCAGGTGGAGGGAAGGATTTCTTGCTTGCTTCTTTCTTGTTAGTATGGCAGATTTTGGATTGATGGAGTAAAGCGAAACTTAAAAAAAGCTAAAATAGTTGTTAAAAGCAAGGAACTGCAGATACACTGGGATCTACTATAGCAGTAGAAGCCTTCTTCACTAAGCTCAGCCTGCCAGAGGACCTTGAAGGAGGTGTCTGTCTGTCCCCCTGCAGAGTCCAGCTGTAGTCAGGGTGAGAGCCTAGCAGCCAACCAGCCATCAATACACAGCAATCAGTACAGTCAATATCCTGTGTCAACACACACCCAGGAGGAGACAATGTGGTGACCTGGGGAGAAGCAAAAAGAAAAGATGTCCAAGTGCTAAGAAACAATTTGGATTGAATTCTGCTAAGGAGGAAAGCAGAGGAGACAGTGGCTGAAAAGTGTGGTTGATGCTACAGCACCGTCAGCATTCAAACAAAACACTGCTGAGAAATGCTTTAAAATATTGCCAGTGAGTTGAACTCGTCGACTCTGGGAAAAATCAGGCAGTGAAAATGTTTTTCTCTCCAAATTCTCTGTCTTTTCTGTAAATACACCCCTTTCCTCATGCCAGGCAGCACAGCAGAGGTGTCACAGACATCAAAGACATTTCTGCTGGCTTTACAACAACCAGAGTCCATCTTCTCAGAGGAAATATTCAGAAGGACCCTCCAGATGGTACACATCATTTTCCACTGTTGTAAAGTGAGCTATGAAGCAGAACAAAATGAACTCAATAGGCTGAGGGATCTGGCTCCTTATAGTGAATTTGTATTTGAAGACACTGCTACACGGACTGATGCTAATAAATGAACAGATCAAACCTGATGTCTCTGAATCTACGGCTCTGAAGAAATACTTCCTTTCTGGTTTCTTGAACATGACCTTCACAGTAGAAAATGAAAGCAACCATGAACTTAAACCACTCAGGCATTTTAATGCTAAAAACTGACACAGCTGTACTTTCAGAGATGGTATTACTTTATTGTATGTTCTCTGATCACTTAAAATTTTACAGGATGACCCAAAAGATACAACCAATTTCTACACTCATTCACTGGAAGAAAAGTGTTTTCCTACAGGGTATTCTTGCAGTTTGGGAATTTGATCACAACTCCTAGCTCAGCAGGGGTGAAGTCCTCTCTAAGGAACAGCGAATCTCTTTTCCTTTCAGCTTTTTAAGAGGTCTGTGACTGACACACTCTTGGTGGAATATCAACAGTAAATCATATCTATGTAGAAAATAAATTTTCAGAGGGTTTCCAGATTTGATTTTAAGCCAGATAGGTATAACTTAGGAAAATTTCAAAATTGTCTGGAAGAGAAAGTTTTAAGAAAAATATCCCATACTAACTGAAATGTCTCTGAGAGAAACATTTGATTATGGTTGACTTTTTAATTGTACTGAGAACACAAAATGAAACACATCATAAGAACATTAAACATGCAAAACTATTTTGAAAGGAAATATTAGATGCCGGGGGCCAAAATTATAAAATAGGATATTTTGGCAATGTCAGAATATTCCTATCTGCCAAAATTTAATTTCAGCAAGTTTAATAGGACTGTGCAAAGCATTTTCATTTCAGACCATCTGCATTTTTAAATTTGACTTTTTTTCTTTTTTTTTCTTTTTTTCTGGCCAGCAGTAACATAGTAGTGATTCTAAGAATATATGAGTAATCCACCTGTACCTGCACATCTTCCTAGTGAAGAGTAAGAGAATATTCTTAAAATCAGTTTCCATTTTGAGAGGTATTGAAAGAGTTTCAATTAAATGTGTAAGAGTTCTATTTAGATGAAATTAAAATAGTCAAGGAATTATAAAATGAGTTCTTATTATGATGCAAGAATATGACAGACACAGGAGTTGAGTCAATGAGTTCTGTTTTTAATCTTGGCATCAAAAAATGGGATTGATGCCACTTTAGTTTAGTTATTTAAACATTATTCCAGGGCTATCTTTGTCTATAATTACTGAGGGGAGAGAGGCACTTCCAATGGAAGATTAATCCCAACCAAAAATAAGTGCCTAAGGTACATGAGATAAGTTTCCCTCTGTAAATTTATGCAGCCTGGGTGAGGTGTCTGCGGAATACTGTCACATTTTGGCACGGAATTGCAGTTTTTGCAAAAACTTGATAATACTAGAAAAGTGAGATGAAAAATACCTTACAAGAAAATGAAAAAAAAATCATAATGTGTTTTTGTAACTCTTGATATTTCTTAGGACATCAACTGTAAAATCTCTACTCAGAGTCATGTTCCACTCTTCTCCCCCTGTGAAAAAAGAAAGAAAATGGAAAGAAAAGAGGCTTAAAGCACGTCTCCTCAGAACAGCTCTGGTTGCCGCCATACAGCAACAGTGAAGGGAGCCCTGAAGATGCTCTCAGGCACCAGGTTGTGCTGATGGATGTGCATCATGATGCCCAAGCTCAGGCTTGGGCACTGAGCTGTGACCTGTGTGGTTCTTTGCTTTGTACATGTAACAAGGTGGAGACGAGCTTGCATTCACTTTACACAAGACAAGAAAAGACATAAAAACAAAGAACTTCTGTTTCCTCTGCTTCAGCTTGCAGAGGAATTGCAACCAAAAGAACAGGCATTGTAAGAGCAAATCTTATAACATGATGTGTTTTTTTCCCCAAAGGACAGTCCTAGTTCTTCATTATCTGTTAAGCAGAGTCCTTTGACATGTCTAGGACAGGATTTAAGCATAAATGGTTGTCAAATGGCTCTCAGTCTTGTGGTATGCTGTAGGTCTTATGGGAGTAGAGTGGAAAACTTGTCTTTAAACGAATCTGAGCAGAGCTTCGAGAGGCTGCATGGATCTCAAATTTGTCTTCAGGGTATACAACAGTTTGTAAGACTGCTACTTTTTTGTGACATAGCTTTTATGGGGGTAGAGCCAGAATATTAAGCTCATTACTTCCAGATGGAAAGGTTGGACAAGACAAAAATCCTTGGCTTTGGGACCATGGACAGAGTGGTGTGATATGGACATGACATGTTGAAGTAATCTAGATAGAAGATACAACGTTAGCCAAGGTTGTCAGTCGGCTACTTTTTAAAACATTATATGCTTTGTAACAAGGTATTGTGTATCCTTCAAAACCCTCCAGATTGAAATCCTGGAAAGACAGTGGGGAAAATTGTGATTATTTTGCTTAAGTTACTAGAGTTCATTTTATATATATTAAGAGCTTGGCATCATTTGCCGGCAAGAAATTTCAGGCCAGCAATTTATACCGTATGAGCAATGTACATCATGCTAGCAGCACTTTAAATGAGTCCAGGTGCTCATTTGTAACTTGGGATCTTGTGTGTTCTTATTCATGGGCTGTACACCGATAATAGCGAAGTGCCTCCAACAGGAATGTGGCTCAGCTACGTCCCAGGAACCACACATCTGTTTACAGACCTTCCTGCAGGAAATCCTTACGGCTGCTCTGAGGCTTTTCCACCAGGGGGCATGAAAAGCCCATCATATTAATCATTCTTCCACCCTCTTTTGCTTAGGCGGCTTTGCCAAGGAAGATTGCTTAAAGCCCGCTTAGCAGGCAGGAGCCCCATTGTACATATTCGAAATGTGTATTAGCTAAGTGAGAAGTAGCAACAAAGGGAGACACATTAGAGGGACTTGAGCAGACCTCCACACTGGACACAGTTATTTCATGTAATTTTTATTTGTTCAGATGAGCTGTATGTCTGCTCTTGAATATCGTGTGAAGAATGCTTGTTCATACACATTAGACATTTATGCTTTCACTGAGTTTAGGGAACATATGTCCAACATTTTTTCACTGTAGCATTTAAAATAAACCCATTTATGACTTTTTTCCCCCTTTCATGTGTTTTCTCAGGTCCAGTGATGAGCACAGAAGTCTTTGTCAGAGACTTGGATTTATCAGAGGTGACTAAATTCCTGAAGTTTTTCAAGACCCCTTTAGAGAAGTATAAGACTAATTTCTGTGCTAATTTCATTGCTATTATCCAAAGGCACTTAAGAAAATGCTTCATCTTATTCTTATGAATACAGCCTCTCAGTCCTTTGACTATGAAGGCAACTTGTCTCCATTTATGAAATTAGTAACTTAATCACTTTATATGACAGGATTGGTTCAATAAGTTCCTAAAATTCACTCTATTGCCTGTCCTGTATGAAAAATAAGGTAAATACAAATAGGGAGCTTTTTACTCTAAAGGGAAGCTTTCAACAAGACACATGTTTTGACACACAAGGGAACTGTGAAAATTTGGGAAAACACAAGGTGTATTCTGTAAGGTAAATAGGTCAGTGTGTTAGCCTGCTTCTCTTCAATGTTTGTAGAGTTTCATTCTTATCCATATATTTCGCCCTTATCCCTTGCTCAGTGTTCTCTTGTTCCACAATCATTGTTGAGAAAGGACTGCTGGTGAAATTGCAATGAAAAACTGATAATACCTTTCCCACATGCACCAACCTTTCAAGAAGGTCTCATAAATAGGTACAACAGGACTGTGGATTAAAATATTAATCACAGATAGTCTTTTTTTTTAAAGTCTTTACTACTCCACTCTTTAAGTACTGAGCACATGAGAAAAAAAAAAGTAAGGGCAGAAAGGCTCCATTTTAAAAGAAAACAGTAATAAACAGACTCATGTAGAGTCCCAGGAAGATCAGAGGATGCTGTGGCAGTAAGCAACAGCCATTCCACTTTCAGTAACAATTAGCTCTGAAAGTTTTTCAGATGACCTATTTACAGAAAGGCTGTAATGCACGTCTTAAAATCTGGGATTCTCTTTTACCTAACTGGTTTCTACTCACAAATCTATTCCAATTCTCTCAGAGTTACAGAACTGGGTAACAAATAAAAAAGCAATAAATGGACTGATTAATTTTATTTTAACCTGGCAAGACATCAGGAAATTTGACCTGATAAACACTGTTACATCATTCATTCCTATCTGAATTAAGTCAAATAGCTTGTTCTCAAACAAAGTATATCTTTACAACAAGGTCTGAACCTGCATTTAAAAACAGAATAAGATGAATACTTCTCTCATTCATGTAAACTCACAGGTTAATCACAGTTCAGCCACTTAAAGCTATCCTACATTATTTTTGAAAAAAAAAAAAAAAACAAAACCAAAACAAAACAACAAACCCGTGGCATATAACCTTATTAGGGGATTTCACAGACTACAGAATAAATGAATCTATGAACGGACTTAATTATTTAAATTTCAGAGACACGAAAACTCTTCAATCATCCTGAAAGAAATAAAATGGGGTATAGTAATAGAGACTAAAATAGATGCGAACAATATCTCTCATAAGCAGAAAAAAAGACTGTAAGAACAGTACAGTAAAAACTTCTTACTAGGAAGTGCTGAAAGATTCTCAGACATTGTTATCTGTCAGGTCAAATTAAAAACATATTTGCTGTATTTATCACCTCAAATTTTGAATTTTGAATAGTTAACTACAAAGAAAAGAAAGCTGATAACAGCAGTCTTTTTTTCTGTGTATTTTCATTGAAAAAAATAGAAATGGATGGAAATGCAGACTTTGAAGGTAGTGGAGAACATGTAAGGAGAGGGCTGAGGATGTCAAAACAGTAAATTCATGATGGGAGTTCAGCAGCTGTGTAATGGTTCACAGGGCCAATAACTCTGAACTCTGAAGATCCTGCCATGCATGTTTTGGACACAAAAGCCTCTAGAATGAAAAACCCTCATCAGAGTTCCCCACAGCCATGGGGCTCTGCATTGGGATGGGTATGGAGCTGTGTGTCTGGAAAGAAAACCACCGCAAAGGCACCCATGTACAGCACACTTTATGCTTCAGTGAAGCACAGAGCAAAATTTGGCAGACATTTGTCTTGGAGGAGCATCATTTACCTCCAAACTGCAGGAGTGAGAGAATAGCAATGCACTGCCAAGGACAGAAGAAAGAGATGGAGTTTCACTGAGCTGTGAAAAGAGATGGTCAGTCCACAGGCAGGAAACCTGTGCTTCTTCACAGTTTGCGTGATTTCACTGTCTCAGTTCCCTGGAAGAACATTTGTGTATCTGGACACAGCTTGATGCTTACATGACACCAGTTTTGGCTGCACTGCAAAACACTGACACAGAAACATGCTACAGTATCCTTATAGTCCTGTAATTTACAGACAGCAAAGTTTTAAGAAAGAGTAAGTGGAAAATTAACGGGGACTGGTAGTTCTTCCAAAAATAAGCATGGAGGACCCAGATGGGACACAGCCAGGACATTCAGGATGAGTGACCACAACTACTACGCTGACTCCCTGGCCTTTGTAGTCCTACTTTAGAGGCAGTTCTAGCAGGAGCAGTCTAATCCCCAGTGAATCTGTTCCTCTGGAGGATGGACATGTCAACCAGAAGCAAGAAGTTTTCCAAGGGAATCACTTAAACTGTGCTGTGTCTTATGCCCAAGATCTAATGGGATGACCACAATGGCCCCCTTGACCCAGAAGATTATGGCTCAGTGGTACTTTGGAACATATACAGTAGCCAAGAGATTTAGAAGAGAGAATTTTGACCAAAGTGATTTCAGACAAACATCAATGAAAAAGGATTCCCTTCTACAAGCAGATACATCAAATTAAAAGACACAGTTACTTACAGGAAACAGAAAGAATCTTTCAAGACTTAAAACTTGGGAAAAGCATCAGCTACAGACTGCTTTCCTGCAGCTTTTTAAAATACATTTTTGCAACAGCTGTCTGAAGTTCTGTGGAAATATTCCAGAAGGGAATCCTGTCCCATGACAGAAGGACTGCTTTGATCACACTGATTATAAAAACAGATACAGAAGGTCACAGCGACAGAAACTTTCCAATTTTTTTTTTTTTTTTTTCTGAATGTGGAACCTAACATATTAACTGAGACTTTAGCTATTTGGATATGTGAAATTGTTCCTATTCTCACCCAAAAGAGTTAAACAACTTTGATGAAAGGCAACTTGCAGTAATCAGTACTCAGAATAGGCTTTCCTTTAGCTCATCAAGCTCAGCTAACAGTGAGATCAGTCTGCCTTTACTTTGCTGAGAAGGCAGAAGATGTAGGTGGAGTATTCTAGGTTGGAAATATTTTGGGAAAAGTTTAAAAATCTACCTTGATATTTCTGAATTGTTTTATACTTCCCCACTCCTGATAGCAAACACTGATTACTGAAATATTTCTTTCTAAATTATGAGAATCTTTTCCCCTTTATGCTACATTCTTTCATGGGTTTTATATGGATCTTTTGCTTATGCCAAACCCATTGACAACAAAATATATTCTTTTAAGGGAGATTCTCTGCTGGAATAATTTTGAATGTCATAAACCTAAAATTTTTCACCATAATGATGTACCCCATACCTTAGGCTTCATATACTTCCATGCAGGATGAAACAAACCATGGCAAAGGGAGATATCCAAGGGACTGAAGTAGAAAGTATTTTATTTACTTTCAGCTGACTTTACACAGACACAGCAGTTTGTGAATCCTGTCCAAAGCAGTTTCTGAGTTATGACCGTGCTGCATATTAAGGCGGAGAAAGAGATGTCTGAAAGATCCTTTTATCATTGCTACAGCATATGGAAAGCTAGAGTGAATATCCATCCTTGGCTCTCCTACTTACATTACAGGTTTATTACTGCTTGCATTCCTATTCTGTGTGAGAGTTGTGAGGCTATGTGCAGCATGGACTAATACAGGATGAGGGAGACAAAGAATATTCTGCTATTGCTATTTGTACTTCACAAGCTGGCAACAGCAAAAAGGGTCCATTTTTCAAAGCTGTCAGAAAACTGGAGGCAACAACGCTTAGGTGCTTCATGTTTACAAGCTTGCTTGGTTGCTATGTGAGTTTTCTTAAGAAGCTAAATCCTGCACTGGCAAACAAATGAACACTTTGTTCCTAATCCTGATAAGGAAGCTCAAGGGTCACAGGAAGAAAAGGGGAGTACTGTGTCTTGGTCACAGTTCTACTCCACAGACTGGGAGCAAGAGAGGGCAAACTGCTCCTCTATCTTATCTCTTTCCTTGGGTTTTTTGGGAAGTAGGTTTCAGTGCTGAGTCTGAGGGCTGTGGGTGGACAGTGAACCAAGTGAAAAGTTTCCCACACCGAAACCAGTTGCCCTTGAGACAGATGGCTGTACCTGGTTCTTTCTTTTTGACCCAAGCAGGATGCAAATAGCCAGGAATCCCTGTTTCATTCAGGGTAAACCAATGGACCATGTCAATCCTGGCATCTTCTGCCTGCACAAATCCAGGCATCACATCTAAGCCTCTCCCAGATATGATCCACCGATGAAAACTGAGCAAAAGGTGGAAACCATGAGAAGGAGCAATTCCCAAGACTGCTTGCTCCAACAGTACCCAGCAAAGGTCAGAGGGCAGCTGATCACTCCCTCCCATGCCACCTCCTGCTCATTTTCCGTGACCATTCAGAAGGCAGCCATTCTCCTTGAGGCATGGAGGCCTCTTGGTGCTCAGAACTGGCAAGTGATGTGGTAGAATACTGTCTCTTTTGGGGGTAGCCTTGGCTATGGTCAGCATTCCCATATGCTTTTCCCTTTGTGAATCTGCTGCTATGCCTGTTTTGGTTAAAGGGACTTGGATTCATAAGTCATTTAGGAGCTTTAACATGTTTCTCCCAAAGTAACTGGCCCGAGGTCACAGAGGAAATCTGTAGCAGAACTGGGAAATAAATCAAGATCTGAGTCCCAGTCCGGAACCTCAGACACAAAACTACCATTTTTCATAGGAGGCTTAAATATGTGATGAGTTCTTTTATAATCATATAGTTTCCTTTCCAATGCCTAAGGTTTTCTTGCTACAATCATTAAACTACTAGCTGTCCACTTTTAACAGTTCTGCAGGAATTCTTTCATGTCAGTAGTGTTTGATAATAGGCCACATATGAGATTCCAAACTTACTTTTTCCATTATTAACCTTTCATTTACTGATATTTCCCTCAGTATGTGTTGTTCTTATACCCTTCTGCACCATATGTTTATAATCATCTGAAACTTCTGAGTAATCCCATTATTTTTCTATTCTCTCACACATCATAAATGTGGGCTGAGTTCCAGAATAATTTATGCAGGATTAAAACATGGAATTGGCTTCAATGCTTCATCAATGATGTCTTTAGAGTTTATCTCCCAAATTTGCATCCTTTTCAGGGCTAAAAGTCTAGAAGATGGAGATCACAAACACACAGTCACACACACTCACACACATCTTGAATGCCAAAGTAAGTGATAGAAGATAAAAAACCAGGATTTTTCAAGAAAAAATACCTCATTCAAAACATATTGAAATCCAGAAGAAGACTTCCTTCCACTTCACTGTGCATCACACTAGCTCTCTATGTCTAGCAGGGAAGCCTGAAATAATTATTGTACTGATGAAGTGTAGGACTGTAGAAAAGTTTTTCCAAAGGGCAGGCACAAGCAGTGAGTGTACGACAAGAAACAGTTGAGTATGTGACAGGAGAAATAGTAACTGAGAAAAATCTGGAAGCCTAAAGAGAACAAGATTCAGCCTATAAACCGAATGTGTGAGGCAGCAGCTAACACCTCTCCAAGTCCATTTGTTTTAATTAGCCTGTTTTCCTTTGGCCCAAAGGAGAAAAAACATCAAAAGTCCCTCCTTCACAGAGTCCAGTGCCTGAAACTTCCAGTGAATGAGCTGGTTTGACTGCTTCATTCTTCAAATTTAGTGGCAGGCCAAAGGAGTCCCAAAGGCTGTGTGACCAAAGTCACGGAAGGCTTAGAGGTGGTGAGAGCACTACAAGTGCAGACGAGGCCACAGGGTGCAGCAGGAACCCAAAGCCAAGCACAGACAAGTGGCAATAGAGGGAGGAGCAAGCTCTGAAGACAATGAGGGAGGACAGGGATCACCAGGAGCAGCACTTGCTGGAGGCAGCATTTGGCAGCTGGCTCAGGACTTACAGTCAATTTTTAACAACCATTCTACCAAACCTACTGAACCATCTCCAGCTATAGAGCTGTGGCTTCAGGCCATGGGCTAAACATCCAACATGAAGAGAATGTGTTCCCCTCAGCATGCAGCCTTTGTTCCAGTAAATGAGATAGGCTTTTGGTAAGACAGAGGCCATAAATGTAGCATGAAAACTCTAGATTCCTTCAGACAAGTGCAAGCTTCTGCTTATGAAGAGAAAACTTGATGTTACCTAGAAACTATCTCTATTCCAACTTATTTATTATTTTTCTTAACTCCCACAACCAGCATTGTGATTTTTGATGGTAGGTGTTAGCTTGAAACAAAAATAATTTTAGGAGATCTTGAGTGAAAACAGAAGTTATTTGTTTAAATTATGAAAACTCACTTGACCTATTCCAAAAAGCCGACTTGCTCACTGAACCCTAGTGACTTTCATATGCTTTTGGATTTGGGAGAAGAACTGACAACTGTGATCAAGGATAGTTGAAGAAGCATGTTTGGGGTGTAGAGGATCTCTCTTTGGTGCAAACTGACTTACATTTATGTTAAATTGTGGCAATGACTTTCTGGGGTAGGACTCAAAAATTGAAAAAAAAAAAAAGAATTGGCACATAGAAATAAGTGAAATGAGGAAAAGGCAAGAGTGGGAAGGATAGTAAAACTAGTTCTACTTGAGAAAAGGGACAGAAGTATCTTTGGCCACAAGGTCAAAATCTTCTCCACAGGTCAGGCTTCATCTTAACAGTGGGACATGCTGTGTCTCTTGTATTTTGAGAGAATTCCAACAAGAAAGAATATGAGTTTGCAAAGGAAGGGCTCTTAAGGAAAATACTTCAGTAACTTGTAGCAGGCAAAAAGGTGTGATGCAAACAGAAAAAAGGGGTACATACAGCTTGAGATAACTGGAATCAGCTTAGCATTGGTCCTAAACTCATCCCAGAGGTATCCTATGAGAAAAAACGGTTTTTATTTTACAACCAAAGAATATAATATAGTAGTGGCTTCATATGACAGCTGTAAATGTCACTTTGCTTCATTTTGTAACTTCTGAGGGCAGGACATCAAAACCAAAAACCTTTTAGCCCAGTCTTCATCTGTATATTTTTTGTATCTGATGGGAAATTGTCTGTCCATACATTTATTACATGTTACTTATGGGCCTTTCCAGTCTGGACTGAAAACTTTCACAGCACACTCCTGAAGACACTTCACCCCTTGTGGTGCCCGTCTGAGCAGTGGAACTGAGTGTTACCTGATGGGAAGGGGTTGTGCCGCAGCATTAGGATGAGAGGCAGTGACAGGGTGCCAGCAGAAATTCCGGATAACAAGGATTAATCAGGCAGTTCCAGAAGGATTCATAGTGATCTGATACACAGTGCTAGGGCTGCAACAGCTCATTCCTCTATTTTTAAAGAAAACGAGGTCTCCAGTCCTCTGCAGAGAGAGGAACAACATCTGTATGAGGAAATTAAATGGGCCGAGGACTGTGATTTGTCCCTGAGGCCATCTGGCATGGCATGGCTCACATTCATACCCTTTCAAAACAAAGAGAGGGGTGGGTCCTCAGCCTGTGTCACCTGAATTGTGCCCAGGCATTATCTTGGATGGTGTTTGATGCCTAAAACAGTACCAGAGAGCCCATTTATGGATAACTGGGTGACAGTAGCAGGTCTGTATCCAGGCCTTGGTTAGCCTCGTGATAAAGTCACTGCCAATTAATCTTATCTCCTCTTTGATTACTGCTTGATACTCTACCTCACCAAAATATTTCTATACTTTACCTGGCAAAATATTTCCTGAATAAGAACAAAAACAACAACCATAACAAAAAAGAATTAATATCTAAATATTTATTTGGAGAAGGTCAAGAGGGTACTGGAACACACACTTAGACAAAGCAGGTAAGATGACACTATCTGGATGATGTCAGTATTCTGATTTGGAGAACTGGCATGGTTTTGAACCATTTACTAACCATAAGCTCATTTTAAATGAGTGATTTTCTTGAGAGTGTGTTAGATTGCATTTAAAGGACAGTAAACCATACCCTTGTTTCCCAGAGTGCATAAAAGCTTCCTAGCTCTTGAAAATATAGTTTTTTAAATCATGCTTTTAATAGCCTCAAACCATTATTATTATACGCATAATAAAATACAGCAATGAATAATCTTTTTTTTTTGAAATCTGAAAGCACAAAGTTGCAAAAATGGTGAATACATACTGTGAGCACTATAAATTAAAAGGAAAAAAAGGGGGCAAACACTATGATTCGAACTTATCAGTGACAGTGCAATGCAGACAGCTCCCACAACTCTGAACATTACAGACTACAGCTGTTGGTGGCTGTGGGTTTTCTGCCTCATGACCTTCCAGGAATCTGAAGAGCTGGAAGCAATTTGTTGCAGCAATAAAATTATATTTGGGTTGGAGGGGTCTGAGGTGGGCACTGCTGTGGTCAGTGCCCTGTGAGAACCTGTGATTTGGGACCTTGAGGACCTTGCATTTCCAGTCTGATAGTTCTTTGGAGATCTGGGGATCCAGATACAGAGCCACTTGAGGCTGCAGGATGGGGGAGAGTGGGAGGGAAGCTTCGGTACTACATGTTTTCCATAAGAGCTGCTTGTCTGTTTAGAATCTCGTTAATCTCCCCGTCCTTTCCTACTGACTCCTGGGTCATTGCAAGGTTTCTCTGTCAACTTCCCACTCATGGAAAGACGGTTCCCTGCCAGGTCCTGGGCTGTGTTTTTATATATTTAGCTGCAGTTCTGAAAATTTGTGATTTCTCCAACCATTTCATCACCCTAAGAGTTTGCAAAACATTTTGATAAGAGAAATGTACCTGAAAGCTGCTTTGTTGAATCCTTCTCATAGGTCAAAAAATAACCAAGGGTTTGTTTATCCTCCAGTTTCTATCACAGGTAGACAATTCCCATATTAAAATCTCATCCTCATAATCTCTCATCAGCCTCAAGGGGACTGAAGGCAATAAGTCCTTTCCAACCTATGTTCATGTGCCCTAAATTCCTGTTGCAATGAACAATTTTTTTCATTCCAAAGGTCTTTGCAGCCAACTGATCCAAGTTGCTGGCTTGATATTTTTCTTATAGGTTTCTGTCACAAAAACAATGGGTTTACAAGCTTAGACACCAGATTTGTCTTTATGTATAAAAAATGTTGAGATAGGATGAGGGCAGGACTATTTCACAAAACGGAATCAGGAACTAGATATTCTGTGCATTTAAGTGTTCTGGTCACTGACGTCTCTGCAGCTGTAATTCAGTTATAATATTGAAGAATTTTTCACTGATCCAGGGGCTCAGGGAGCAGGGAAAATGATTGCTTAGGAGGTCTAAGGGGAGCAAAACAAGATATTTTCTGTTGTTAGTCACCTGCTGTTTTGAGACAGTGGGAAAATTCGGTCATTTATTCTGGAATAAGTGAAAAAGGTATAGTACAGTGTTAACTGACCTTACATGTTCATTTTCTAGGCTTTTCAGGTACAAGGCTTGTGAGGAAATACATGCAGTATGGAAATTACTGCTAGATCAATTTCCAGTTAATATGACTTGAATACATTGTTAGCTGGTACCTGTGATACAAGGAAAACTGCATTCCATGTCCCTGCACTAGTGGGTACTACAGGATGGACTTTAAAAGTTTCTCCAAGGTGCCTTAAAAGTGGTTCAGTATATGACCAATGGAATGATTTTAAATGTTCTCCATAAACTCATTTATTCCTAGTTTCCAAGGCACTTAATGAAAGGCACCAGGCAAAGTGACCTGTGTTGGCTCTGAAGCTTTGGAGGGAAGCAGGGGACTGGAGACAGAAGATCCTGCAGGAGGAGAAGCATGAAGGGTCAAATGTTTGGTGTGTAGCAGGAGAGCTGTAAAAGCCACTGGGTACTGCAGGGTAATTAGAATATATCCCAAACAGAGTGGACAAAAGAAGGGAGATATGGGGAGGGTTGTAAGCAGGGTGAGAGACAAGGGATGGAAATAGTAGGGCTGAAATATATAAGTCTATAGGATAATAAATGACAAAGTTTCTGATATTGTAGTCAAGAAGTTGTAAGGTTTCCCTGAGTATACACAGAGGGTATGGTAGGTGTGACTGGTCCCAGCCACAGTCCTGCCATTCATGAGTTTCTAACTGGTTTTCTGGGAAGTCATGGTGTTAATTCTGGCTTTCTGGACTAATTCCAGCAAGAAACATCTGTGTTTCAACCTATCTGCAGCTAATATTAAACAGTGAATTTTACAGGAATTTGAATTTATAATCAAATATTTACAAGTCACAGACATTACGTAATACTTATTGCACAGTAGTAAGTAATGAAGATAGCAGAAACAGGCTGGGACAGTCTGGGCAGGCTATTTGAAAGCCGTAGTGATACAGTGAAATTGGACCTGGTCTTAATCTTATACTATGGCAACAACTATGGAGATGGTGATGACAATTCTGTGCTGTTGCCAGGGTGCATTCTTGCCAAAATGACCCTTGTTTCCTGTTGGAGTAGCCCATGCCCTGAGAATCTAGGACAAAATCAGGCAATGCTGTTCTTCACTGGGCTGGTGGGCCTGCTAGAATGGGACTCAGAACTGCACTGTTTGAGCTTCAACTGGCAGAGGAAAATAACAGAGCACAGAAATTATGTATGGAAGGAGTACGCCTGACAGCTCCAATATGACATAATTTCACTGTAGAAAACCCTGCCTATAGTAAGATTTTGTTTGGAACAGCAAGGAGGTGTTTTCTCTTCAGTAGTGTGAACTATGTAAAAACTGTCCGGATGCAACATTCTTCCCTATCTTGTTTTGCATAATATGTGATGAATTTCATGTGTATTTTTTCCCCTTTCTTTAACTGTTTGCCTTGTTCCTCAGGCTCTCCATACAATTGCAAGGTACATTTAATTGAGGAAAAAGACATTTTTCCACTCTAGGCCATAGACTAACCCCAGTATAGTGACAGAGAATATGAATGAACATGTATCCAGATCCTATAGGTTGAAGTATTTTAAAGACAAAGACTGACCCTTCCTGCCTAGAAGACAGATGGTTTGTGAAAATAGAAAACAGAGGAAAATAATTTTCATCTTTCTTTGCATTGTGTAATGCCCAGAACCATGTTCTACTTTCTGTGACTGCAGCACTCTCCCCACTCTGACATTTCCCCTTCCTATTCTGGAGCAATTTTTGTTTTCAACTCACCCTCCATCACTGCCTTCTCCAACACTTCCAGCCATGGAAGTATGTCTTTGTGACTGCAGAAATAGTATTTTGGACCCAGTAAGCAGACCATCAATGGTTTGCAGTGAGAGAGGAGGATCATATTTGCTCAGTCACATTTTTTGCAGGGTTTTGGTAGCACATTATGAGAAAGGCTAGATGAACTTTAAAAGAGATTCCTGTGGACAAACTGGGATTAGAGATTGCCATCTCACTATGGACAAAGGTGTTGTTTCTGAGTCCTAGAAAAGGGGCTGTGGAAAAAGCTTTCATCTAAACATTTTAGGATGACTTTAGTTCCTCACTATGGCTTTTTCAATGGATCAGAATTACATGAACCCATTTTTTCCTTGTGCATTTCTTAGGACAACTGTGGGTATGTCTGTATTAGCAGGGGAATCTGAACATCTGCTAATTTTTAATTTTTAGAGCAGTCTCTGATCTTGCCAAACAAACCTCAGCCACTGTTCAAAGTTTAGCAAGGACTAAAAACTGTTCTTGGTAGGCAGTTTGGATGTACCTGCCATGCTTTAGAGGTTATGGGAGTTCCATACAACAGACATGGCCAGGGAAGGACTCAGAAACAGAGGATATGCTGTAGCTGTGCTTAGTCCAAAGATACTTGACTTCTAGTAGTGGATCTTAACAGGGTTCAGTTTAAAGTGAATGAGTATGTGCACAGTACTGCAAGCTTGAGCTGTTTATCTTCTTCCAGTGACCAGGAAAGATGTGGCCCACAGGGTCATGCAGAAAAATTTTCAGGAGTGTGAAATCAGAACAACCCCAGTGATGCCCTGGCCAGCAGATGCCCATCACAGCTAGGTGGTTTGAGCTTTCCTTTCATGATTTCTGTTCTCCACCTCTGACCACAATCTCACTTGGTTGTCTGGGTTCCTACCAGGTACTGAAAGTTAATTTGGTCCTGGATAAAAAAAGGAATGTAAATAATGGAATACCAATACTCCTGTTATATCATCAAAGTATTATGATACTGACAAAAGACAATGACCTATACCATGTTATGACCCATGACTAGAGTTTTTTAGAGGCTGGTTTATAAACAAAACCATTCAAAAATAATTTTAGAGCTTGGCCTGTGTAAATATTAATACAATTTTGGAGCTAGATAATGAATTTTATCCTTGCATAAAGGAGCTTGTGGTGCAGTGTATGATTAGGGCTCTTCTGTGACATGATAATGAGAATAATAGTAGTGTCACTGTAGTCCAGAGCATTCCTGAAGACAATAGGAAGTTTTTTAACAGAGGAAGACAGTTACGGAAAAGGTGGATATGTGCTCTGTTATGCAGAAAATTTCTCATCTCAAAAAACCTCATGGCAGCAACTAAAAAAAAAAATAGCACACCAAAACCAACAAAAAACCTCAAGACAAACTGGGAAGCATTGAAGCATTGAGAACTAAAACATGCTGAGGAATAAAATACCATTATCCAAAGCATCCCTTTGTAGCACTGCAGCACCTCTGAGGTGTGGGGGTGGTAAAAGAAATTAAACCAATCATGTTTTTCATTGAGATTTTTAGTATTGTATTTTAGTTCAGAATTTCAGGGAAAAAGAAATAATTTGTGGAATTCTTTGGACTGTTATGTCATCTGCACATACTTGTTTTATTATTAGGACGGAGCCAGACATCAGGAGCAAATATTATAAATATATGAATCCAGTCAGTGCCTAGATAAAAGCTATCAGAGGAAACAATATAATAAAGGTTTTTGTCACTATAACAAGACGACTATAGAGAGATATAAATTTTTGTCTTAGTGATACTCCAGCATGGAGATGTGTGAGCAGGTTGGTGGGACCTCACAGGCAAACCAGAGTGCTGCTCTCTGGTGTGCAGCATGGGCACAGCAGAAGGACGAGGATGAGCAAGAGGGAAGGACATCAGTGTGTACATCCATCCACAGCTGCTTTATTTTTTTTCACTGCTGGCCAGAATACTTGATAATTTCCATACCTGGGAAGATATAGCCTTGAAATTAGTATGTATTTTATAATCTATCTACTGTACAAGGTTGAGGACTAATGATGGAGGAAACCATGTACCCATGGAAAAGTCTATCCTAGAAGGTTTTCAGGATCCTCTTCTTACTCTGTGCTGGACACCAATATCTTAGAAACGGTGCAGTGGCAGTTTGCCTCACATCACGTGAGGACATTGGGCATTCTAGCGGCAATGAAGATGGCAAAGCCCCGCTGCTTTATGGGGGATTGCCACAATAGGATTAATGAGGGAGATGATAATAAAATTTTTGTGACTGTATAAAACAATCCCTTCTTTATATCATGCCCACCAGAAGGCTCCAGCCATGACGTATTTATCTGTTGGCATAGCTCTATGGGTGCATAACTTTTATTATCTCAGTGTAAAAATGGAAGGCAGGTCAAGCAACAGGTATCACAGCTTGTCCAACATCACAAATGGAGAGAAAAATCCTAAAATAAAAACTTAAATCACCTAGTTTCATCCTGAATTACATCTCAGTACTTACAAATGCTTCACCTTTGCGTTAATGAAGTCAAGTCTGTATTAATGTTGTCCAGGTGCCTCAGGTTTGGTCCTCAGCTCCCAGCTTGCCTCAGTTTTGGCAGCACTGAGAAACCCAGTGGTTAAATCATCCCTGTGCCATGAAAGAAGGAACAAATTAAACACTTTTCCACTCAGCCCCCACTCAGCCTGCACCCTACGGAATGGGGTTCAGGCAAAACATGGCTGTCCACTGTCTATTATCCCACACCACTGTCTGTCCTGCTTGTAGAGCACCTGAGAGGTGCCTCCCATCCTTAGCACATCTCTGGGTCTGTGTAGGACCCATGTGGGAGGGTGGATGGAGGGGCTGGAAGGACGGCTACCTCTACTCAGAGAGCATACAGGCAAAACCAGCTACACCAGCTGAGAAGTCGGCACACAGGGGTTGTTCTGGCAGGGCTATTTTTAGCTTCATCTGGATCATATGAAGTATTCACTGCTGTCCAAGACTCCCTTTCTCCCACTTAGTGATGCTACAGGGCCAGATTTGATCCGTCCAAAAGACCTATGAAGAAGAAAGAGCAGTGACAGCCTTGATCCAAAACAATTGCTGTAACTAATGTGTTGTCAGCAGTGACAAATGAGGAGGAAATGTTATTTTTTTCAGCTGTGAAAAAAAGGATTCATTGTTGAGCTGAGCCCTGGCTACTGAGCTCCACAGCAGAATTTAGAAATGTGAATCCTAAGAAAGAGAGATGCTTTGGTCCCAGAGGAGCAGGGTTTTAGCCACATCCTTCCTTGTCTACCCATTTTCTGGCATCTGTATCGGTCAGTTTTCTATTAAGTAATTTGGATTTGACAAATCATTCTGATGCCATGCTTCAGAACTGGAACAGAACTGCCTTTTCCAGCAGTGCAGGTCCCTGTTTTTCTGCAAACACATCTTCTTTCACAGAGCAGGAACCTTTCCTGTCTCTCTATAAGTATTTTTTGCCACCATACTAGACTATATCAATTAAAAATTCCGTATGATCCTCGTTGGAGCTTGGGAGGATGAACATGGATTTAGCAGACAGAATGACTACAGAGTAAATCAGAGAGAAAACAACTTTTTCTAGTACAGCCAGACATTGCTTGTTTCCCTGTGAGAGGATAATATGTTACTAACTACCAGTAATGCAGGAGAGAAAACGGGGTAAAAAGCAAGCATTGAGCAAAAGAAACTGTTTAAAAAAACCCCAGACTAAACCCAAAACCTCTTGCTCATTGGGCACTGGCAGGTCACACAGTTTACTACACTGCTGCTCTGATATCTGATAAAGTGCAAATGGATTGAAGCACAGAAAGGTGTTCCATAGCATAAATTTTTCTGAAGCAGGAACTCTAGATGCTGCGAACAGACTGAGTCTTGTGTATGTCTCCTATAAGCCTCTAGAAACTTGGATACTCTATAACTTTTTTGTAATACATCATATTTCCATAATGCAAAGTGCTCAAAAATAGCAATTAATGCTGTGATTTGTATTTACATAGCGGAGAGTATTAGGAAAATGAGTGAGGTTGACAAAGATTGGTAGATGAACTGCTTTTCCAGTATCTATAAAGCTGGGAGATTTGGCACTTGGTAGGAATGAATATTCCATATTGAGGATTTAAAACTTTCCGTAATTCTTACATATATAAGTTGCAATTTTGACACCTGCCCTGTAAAGTGCAAGTGTGAGGAATGGACTCACAGGCATAATCATCTTCCATATACTTTTTTGAACATTCATATGACTTTTCCAAATAATTACTCTCTGAATTTTATACATTGTTATACCAGGTGGCACACTGCAGTGGAATAAACTGCATAGTACCCTGTTATGTAACAGGAAAGCACGCAATACCTGGAGACACATCCAATAAAATCTACACCTATCACCTCCCCCATATAAGTGGGTTGTTTACTACACTTTGTGGGCTGGATTTGTGTTTTCTTGTCTGCAGGTTTCATGGGCTCTCTGTTCATTGTTCAAATCAATTTGCAGCATTCCCTCATGCCAAGACACTTGTATATGGTTTTATCAGGGGTGACAGTGATTTATTCAAAGAAAAATTTCTGCCACATTTCATGGTGAGTTTGGCAGTCATTTCTTTCCCAAACTTGCCATATCCTTCAAGAAAGAGGAATTAGGTTTAAGAGGCTCTGCAGCTGTTTGGCATCCAATATACAGAGCTTATTATTATTAGTGATTTGTGATCTCTAACCAGTCAGATCATTCCTTTCTCTAAACATTTTTTACTTTATTTTTTTTCACAGGGAATGTAAAACTTTCCTCCTTTAAAGTCCACTGAAGGGAGGTGAAGACATTTATTTTTCAAATGTAATAAAATGAACTTTATATTATTATTTCAATGACTGATTAAAAATATTATTTATACCATACGAGTGCTTCCATGCATATTATAGGGTGTTTCATTTGTGATCCAGCCGAGATAGAACAGTTCCCTTTCACCTAACAGTCCTAGAGAATGGCCCCAAATTATTTACAACCTTACGCAATGTAAACAGAAGTACCTCTGAGTAACATGTATGTTTATGGTTTTTCATTCAATGGAAAAAGGAGATTTGTGTTTGCAAAGATTTTGAGAAGTCCTGGGGCTTGTTTTAAGCAGGGGGTCAAATAACTGAGCACAGTGATCTCGTTGGTGTTACACTGCATGAATCTATAGTGAGCTACGCTATGCACAGCAGCCACAGGGCCCACTCTGCTGGCTCCAATGGCAGCAAATCCACTTGAACTGGTGGGGGAATTAGCCCAACATCTCCTCTTTCTCCCCATTCACTAGAACAGGCAACTGAGTCCTGCTAATGGAATTGTCCTGGGCAGGTTCTGAATAAGCCTGCCCATGGATTTTGTTAATGCAAATCAATGACTTTGTCCTAGTTTTGCAGAACAAGCCCCGTGTGCTGAGCTGTGCCCGGCTTGGCACTGGCTGAGAGTCATGAGGGGAAATGTGGTCATGGCACTAAAGGTCAACTAAAGTCAGCAAGCTCTGCTTTCTAAGGAAACCCTTGTACAGACCTCCAGCACCAGAGGCCACCAACTGTGTTACCTGAAATCACATCTCATTCAAATATTTTTCTCCTTAATATGGGTCTGAAGTAACATTTACTTTGTCATGTGTTTCCCTTGAACCTGCTTATGCTGGAGCCTTGGGTGGGTACTGGGCCCATGTACTTGAGCCAACAGTTTGCCACAGTCGGCATATGGATGATTATAATTGGTGCAGATAATAGCTTATTTTGCCCTTTAATTCATCTTTCATCTAGAAATTCTTCAAGAACTATACCATTGTCACTAAAGTATGAAAAGGCTCCTGAGGAGCATTCATTTTTCTGCAGGTGAATAAATGTGGCAGACCCTAGGGTTATGAAGCAGTCTCAACTCCTGGTTGCCTACCATAGCCACCAGAAAATATTATGTAAAAGACAACAGGTTAAATTTAAAAAATCTTATTAAAAAGTATTTTGGTTGCATTTACATAATACTCCCGACTACAGTAAGCTTTCATTGAAGACCTTTGTTTTGTTGTTTCAGTATGCCCAAAACAATGTTTGTTGTGTTAAAAATCCCCATGGAAATCCATGCTAAAAATGTGATTTTTCTATCTCATTCTTTGGCTTTCCCCCTTCTTTTCCAGGACTCTCTGTTCTGTAAAATGCAGAGGTGCTTCCAAGATGACTCTTGCACTCATAGATGCTCACAGTACTCCCAGGTTGTCGCCAGTGGGCTTTTGGCCAGGTATCCCAGCCCGCAGTACTGGCAGAGTATACTCAGAGACATTCCCAAAGCAGAAAATTAGTTCTTGAAAATACTGGTCTGGCCACTACAGCTGAGGAACAGTTTCAGTGCTATACTTGTAAGAAGCAATTCTCATTTCCATCAAAAAGATTTCTGGCTAAAACTTTTTAGACTACAGCAGGAATAGGGTTTGTATCAAGTGTTCAAAGACAGCTTAGAGTGACTATTAGATATGGTCTGGGAATCCAGCAAACCGATTTCTACTACTGGCATGTTAGTGTTCATGAAAAAAACAATCTGAGTTTTCTGTTCTTTCAGTTCCTGTGTTTGTCCAAAGTGAGCGATTACATGGATGACATTTATAAAGCACCTTGAGACCTGCATGGTACTAGTCTAACAGCTGGGTGTTATTACTCTGTTCACTTGATGTTTTACACTATAACCATAGCAATGTATATCTGAATGACTTCCAAAGGTAAAAATAAACAATGTGGTTATTTAAACATAATTTCTCCCATAAAGGGAGATGTGTATTTCTTTTAGCTCAGGCCTAAAAAATATTAACAAAATACAGATTGGAAGGATAAGCAGAAAGGAAAATAAAAGGAAAAAGGTTGGATTTGGACTGAAAAGTGAGATTTGCATATCTCCCCTTGGAATTAATTTTAGTATTCTGACTTACCTTATGTAAATGAGTTTCACTAATTGAAAGGTTTCCAGAGAAGGGAGCTCCTAACAGTGGTTAGGATGGGGTCTTGATGGGGGGCGAGTCCATTACATATGTTAATCTCTCTAGGCAGAAAGAAACACTGCGGTTTATCTTTTATGCATCATGAAAAAATGTTTAACACTGTTTGGAGGGTTTCAAAAGCTAAAAGAAATAGTTACTAGGAAGGCTTGACATTTGACCAAGGACAGCAGCAAAATTTTTCCCTCCTGTATGCTGAAAAACAGATAGATTTACCTGAGACTACAAACCAGTGCTTTGGCAGGTTTTCAACACCCTTTCAGAGAAAGTAAGTTACAGTTCTATGTTTATTCTATTGTCCTGTATTTCCTTGGTGTCAGTTTTAAAGATTCTAAGAATTATGGCATGGAGTGATCCCTACTAGTAGATCTATCAGGTTTAAAAAAAGTGATGATGTCCCCGGTGATTTCTCTCACTGTTGTACCTTCATAGCTCCCTTGCCACCATATCCTATGAGAATTCATGATGTTACAAGCCCAGCTCTGCAAAAAACATTTGAAATAAGGAACTAAGGAACTAACCCACAGAAGCTACTTCAATTGCTATTCTATATGCTAAAAGTATTCTCCCCGGGGAGTGATTTGAGCTCGGGGGTGCAGCATGGTCACACCCAGGCTGTCCGGAGCACACTGACCATACACACACAAGACAGCACTTCCCTGTGGATCTCCTCTGTCTCTGGGCAGTATCTCTGTGTCAGTAAGACTTTTTTTTATAACCTTTATCAGTTTATAGTGTTAAAAAAAAAAAAACCCTATGCTGTCCTACAGCTCACTAGAACATCATTTTCTTGACATGAGACTGACACTATGTGCAGCATACCTTGGCATATCACAGTATATGGGAATCTCCAAGCACCCTTCCCTGGAGAGGGTTACAGGGCTGTGAAGAGATCCAAGCTAGGTACATTTATCTGTTCTGCCTACTAGTAGCAGTCTGGAAGTGAAATTTCCCCAAGAAACACACCTGATGGTTTCTTAAGGAACTAACTAACCCATTCCTGGAGGAAGCTCAGAAGTGAACTGCACTGCATCTGTGCAGGGTAGACTGCCATGGGACCACGATGGATGGAGGAAGTGGGGACATAGTCATTTGAGAGTACAGACACATCCAGATGAAAAAAAAAAGATGTGTACTTATGAGCCGAGTGAAGTTACAAATGCATTTAACAGTCTGGGTTCTGCAGAGGAGTCCATAGAGACAGAACAAAGATAGTGCCCTAAAGCAGACAGTGTGACTGTCCCAAAGAATCTGTGGAAACACAGGAACTTCAGCTAAAAGAGAGAATGATGCCAAGCACCCACTCTTTTGTTTCTTCTTCTATGCATGTGACTGTTTTTTGCTTACTACCACTGATGTCTTAAGCATAAAACACCAAGAACTATGTCTCCATAAACAGTTGTTTTGGAAGATGAAATATACGTGGTCAGCTCTGTCTATGAAAACTTCTTTTGATGTGCAGCTACAGCAGCGAGCAGGAATCTGCAGCTGTGAGCAGAGAAGCAGAAAGGGAAAATCCAGATTTTCTAGATTTATTTCTTTAGAGCAAATTCCTTGATTAAGCATTGCAGTCAGCTCTGTCAGATGTGCAAGTCACACTATGTGAGTGAAGGCTGAAGTGCTGATTCTTGATGTAGTTATTCTAAAGCCAATTGTCACTTCCACCACTTCCATCACTACTAGCTTCTCTCAGCTGTCCTCCATGGGCAGTGAGGTAAATGCAATGAGATTCATCCAATCCAGGGCAAAATGGCTGGGTCAATGGGCTAAGCCATATGCACGAGGTTTAACAAGCCCTGAACTTGGGTCACAACAACCCCTGCAGTGCTACAGGTTGGGCAAGAGTGGCTGGAAAGCAGCCTAGAGGAGAAGGGCCTGGGGGTGCTGGTCAACAGCAGCTGAACATGGGCCAGAGTGTGCCCAGGTGGCCAAGAAGCCCAATGGCATCTTGGCCTGTATCAGCAATTGAGGGGCCAGCAGGACCACTGACTGTTGTCCTGCATGTGACTCTCATCTCCACAATAGACAGACCCTCCATGTGAATGGACTACTTACTTGGGCATCATCAGGGGTTATCCTTTACAGGCTTTGACACCCAAGATTGTCCTGGTTAAGACACCTAATTCCAAAAAGATATTTAATAGTCATTAAAGCAGCATACACAATGGATTAAGTTCTCGAGGGTCCGCTGCAACTCAGCTCAGCCTCTTCAACATTTCTTCCGGACAGAGCTGGTGTTTTACCACTCTGGGAGCTCACTCTTCCATGCTCAAATCTTGTGATTGATTGCGCGGCAAAACTGAACAGAAAATTTTTTTTTTTCTGATTCTTGTAGCCTGGGACATATCTGAATGTTAAGATTTGCAACACTGGAGTTTGTCCATGCAGCTGAGAGAAGCACCCTGATATGCACTCCAGTCACAGGTCATCAGTCTAGGGGACATCTACTGTGAAGTTGTGGTGGGCTGACTTGGCTAGCCACCAGGTATCCAGCAACTCACTCTATAAATCAAAGACAATTTAAGGAAGCACCACCTTCAAGCTGGATCTAGCAACATCTCTAGTGTTGCTTGCAGACAGCATCACGCTGTATGTGGCAAGACAGAAATGAAAGTGTAAGTGAGCTGATGCTGGGATATGGACACCTTGACTTGTTATTCTACAGGATTGATGGCCAAATATCTCTTGAAATGTAGCCCTGATGACTTTATTTTCGGGTTGTATTAATTTTTTTACTATGCCTAACATGCAGTCTGGAGGATGTGTGTGACTATCAGGACAAATCAATCACCCAGAGACCTTGCCTTGCTCACCTTTTTTTTTGGTTGTTTTTTTTTTTGGGGTTTTTT
>WBMY01013589.1:396933-415529 GCA_013397315.1 Donacobius atricapilla | reverse complement strand
TTTTGTTGTTGTTGTTGTTCTGTTTGTGGTTGTTTTTTTTGACATTAAGACATTTGAAACAGGCATTTGACTATATATGTACTTTATATTCCTAATGTTTCAATGAAACCTGCGATTACAACATACACACAGCTAAACTTTCTTTAATGAATAAGGAAGACAATATTTCCCAACATGGCCTACTTAGCAGGAAGGTCTATGCTCAGCCAGCATAGTAGAATTGCACTTAACGAGTAAAACTGTAAAGCAGCAATCTAAACAGCAGCTTCTTCCAAATAGTAATGTCACAATTAGCAGAAGTGTTTCTGCATTCCCCTACAACATCACTGCTTGTGAAGCCCACTTATAATAATGACGTCTGATGACTTGCAGGCCAAACACGAAACAGTTATTCCATACTTTTACATGAAGCAGAAGATAATTACTTTTGGAATTTTTATTAAGAGACCCAGAAGTTGCAGTAGTTTATGCTTCTACTGACGCAGATATATCTGAGGCATCAAAAATGGTGGATAAAGGAGCAGTTCAGTTTACATTTTCTTTCCACTCTGCTACTGCACAGAGCTGGAGAGAGCTGAGTCCCACTGTTCCTACAAAGTGATATTATCCTTACAGCTACTTGTGTCAGCCAAGCCATATGGACCATGCATTTGAAGAATGACCTCGGTTTGGGTTATATTTTCACAAAATTTTAAAAACAACAGGATCATTTCCTTTTGTTTATCTATTCCCTTGTTCAAATAAAAGAAGTTGAAATAATATGAAACATGTCGAGTTTTGTTATCAGTTGGACTAACTTACATAGGCATAGAACTATTCTAAGTATTTAGAGCCTTTAATTAGTATGTTTTCAGGAACGGACATTTCTAATCTCCTTGGACTTCCAAGCAGATGTTTCTGAATTAAAATCATTCTATTTCAAAAGCCATCACTGAGCTTATTATAATATTTAAATAATACAATCCTTTTGATCATGTTATTGTGACATACCTCAGACATCTTCATTGTTTGTGCTATTTCTTCAGAACCCAAATGAAACATGATATTTTGTTGGAACTGAATCAAGTGGTTATGCTTGGCACTGTTCTATGTTATGCAGTGTTTATTAAAATCTACCCTCTAAACAATTTAAATCTATTATTATTACAGGGATGCCTTTAAATTAACTTGTGTTGAGAGAAAAACTACAAACTCTGACCTGCTTCAGCAGTTTGCCTGTGAAAGCAAGAGCAATTTTCCAATTATATATAAAAGATAAAAATCTACATTTTATACTACCTGTTGCAGAGATTACATTTGACTGGGAAAAATATTCTACCAGAATAGCACATCTGACCAGAAGGAGGGTACCAGGTGCATGGCAAAGGGACTGACCAGTTCACCTTGGTTTTCTTTCAGCTCACATCTAACCTACACATACAATATCACAAACTATTACAGATCTGAGATTCCCTATCACTGCTGTTGACAATGTTTAAAAGAATGGTTGCCACAACTCGGCTAAAAAGGAAGTGCCATTCCTGAGCTGCCATTTCGATGCCTCCATTTTCCAGAAGAAGCAAATGTATTTTCTGAGTAAGAGGAGAAGCAAAACTTTTAAAAAGAAAAATGTTTCTGTTTATTAGCTACTATCTCTTGATATGAGTTAAAATTCTTATGTGATAAAACATACATGAGAGGATAAATTTAATCTGAAATAAGCTCAATTCTTTCCCAAGTAGTCTGAACCCTAATTCAATAAATACTTATGTTTTGGTCAGCCTCTGAGGAATTTAGACATATATATCAGTTCCCTGCTGAAACAGGTTGCTATCCCAAATCTCTAGGATACTTTTTATTATGTCTTATGTAGCAGCATAACCAAAGCTGTAGAATTCAGATCTCAAGGCTAGAATGGGCAGAATGTGCACATATTAAAAATAGTCAAAGGGGTAATTTCACTGCAATAGTCTAAACACCAGCTTGAAAATAGAAAGATGTCTCCTAGGATATGAAGGCAGTAATATCTGTCCTCTGTCATATGTGTTTGTGTTTGCCACTGTATTTTCTGTAAAATGCATAATTAGCCCTTCAAAGCACATGGAACATTACATTTTTAATTTCTCCCTGCCTTCTTAAAATGCAAAAGAAAAGTATAAACTCATTATTTATGCTACTTCTAAAATGTAGAAATACAAGAAAGAGGCAATTTTACTGGGAAATAAGTTAAGTATATCCATCTATCAAGAAGTTAAACAGAAAACTTCCTTTACTCAAAATGTTCATTGGTACAGTCTTTAATAACAACGTTTTAAGCAGTCTGACAAACATTCTTTACTTTGAAAATCTCTCTGACAAACATTCTTTACTTTGAAAGTCTCCCAGACACCAGTTATTCTTCAAGACCACTCATTTATCAATTTTTATAGGCAACAGAAGACCCACATTTCTGGTCAGGGAAAAGGGTAAAAACATATATTGTGCAACATTAAAAAAAAATCCCCAAACCACAAACAGTTCTACAGGCTGGGTTTTTAGCTGGTTACCATCAGAGGCTAATTATCATTATCAATAAACTTGGCAAAATGATCTGAAATTATTTCACTTCTTCCTTGAAATCTCACTGAGTCCTTTGCTAACATCAAACTCAGGATGAATTCATAGGAGTAATGAAAAGGAATTTTGTAATTTATGAACAGAGAACGGATCCATCCTTGAAACATATGTACACACACATGGCCTTGCCCCAGTGCGAATTTCAAGCAAACAGTATGTTTCATAAGAAACAGCCAGTTTGCTCATTTCTAGAGAACTGGCAACCACTTTGACTTGCTGAAAGATCCAAAAAACATAATTTAAGTACTGTATTTAAAGTTAATCTAGCTAACAAAAAACAGGGATAAACTTTCCTAGACTAAAATTGTAAATTAGATGCAAATTGACAATAGGAGTGGAACTTTAATGAATACAGTATTCCTCACTGCTGAGGAAGTTAATTTGATGGTTAATGACATTCATTTACACATGGGTTCATTTGCTGACTTCCTCCAGTGCAATGGCGCTAGCTACCCTGTTGGCAGTTAGCAATCAGGAAGCATTTTTTTCTTAAAAAAAGACCCTCATCTAAGAGAATTAGGAATAAACAAAAGGGGGAAAAAAGGAAAATCAATGGAACTGACCCATTTGAACCTCCCCCAGTGAGCAGCGGAAAGTTTTGAGCAGAAAGACTGACACCTGAGTGAATATTTCTCTGGTTCACTTCTCTAAAGGATGGTTTCTGGGACGCTCTAAGGGTACCCAGTGACCTGCCAGTGAGCACATGGGGTCTGTCGGTCAAGCAACCTCAACCCTTTGGAGTAGGCTCAGCAACTTGTAGGAGTGGAGGAACAAAGGGAGGAATCCAACTTTTAGCGTCAAAAATTCCCAGACTTTTCCCAAGTTAGCCGAATCATGACCTGTCCATTACAATTTTTTTCCAGCCATTCTATATAAGCCCTAACAATGCATTCAACAAAGCTGTGACCAAGCCCTTTGTCTCTCTTGGCACAGATCAAATCAATAGCTCACCAAATAAATTAGTGAGTCAACAATGCAAATGGATTTCTCACTATATTAATGGTTTCACTATTGTCTGTGCCCTTCTTTATGCTGTTTCAATCATCTTCAGCAGTGAAGTTCCAACTTGCTCAGCTGCTTGGCTTCCCTACCAGAAAAGAACATAGAATTTATTAATATCTCTGTGAATTACATTGGATTTTGGACTGTTTTCAATGCTATATTATTTATTGTATATAGGGTGAACAGGAACCTACTGGAACAGAGTTCGCAGCTGAGGAGAATTTAGTTTTTTACAGATGGTAATATCCATGTTTTGTAATTTTTTTATTTGAAGAAAACAAAGGGAAGATTGAGAGAGAGAAAAAAACCCTAAAATGAGACAGAGAAATACTTTTATTGCAGTATTATGAAAACATTTGCCATGCATATTTTGTTTCAAAATATATTAACTATAGTCTACCAAGATCAGATAAAGTACAGCATAAAAAGAGCATATTTGTTTTCTCTGTACTCAGCAGGATTATTCACATTTGTTGTTTCATCAGATATTATTAAAATAATAAATTGCACATGTTACATGTTTGCCAACATTCCTAAATTAGTCTTCAAAGAAACATCTAAATGATCTTCCACTATAAAGGGAAGAAAATACTGAATGTACAGTACATTAACAATAACAGAGTGGCATCATAAATATCTGCATGCACATTTATTTTTGCTAACCCAATCTGCCCAGAGGTCTTTCACTGCCAAGGATCTCTAAATCCAAACTAGACCAATGGTGATACATTTGCTCAGGAAGCCCTTAAGTAATCTCATCTCTTTGATCAGCTGTAAAAGTGCAAATCTAAAATCAACGGTGGCAGAACAAACTTCAGCAAACAAAGACTTGCCAGATGGGCAGGTGTTGAGAAATATTAGACTGTAGTTGTAGTGTTTAACTCCCTTACAGGGTGATGAGAGAAACACTGTATGTGTCACTGAAGGTGATGATAATAAATGCAATGAAAGCAATAATGAATCCCCACTGTATGTCCACAACAGGCTTTGCCCTGGTTCATGCCAAATCAGCTATCACTTAAAATTATTCCCGAACACAGGTGTTTCTGAGGTAAGAACAACAATTTGTACTTTTTCAATACTCACACAAATGAATATTAAAGATGGTTTACAAGTGAGAAGAAAGTCAAGACTGCTATTCATGTTTGCTGATAGATCTAGCCGCGTGGTTGAAAGTTATGATATCTGCCCTCCCTTCCACTCTCCACAAAGAGTAACTGTCCGGTATCAAGCGTGACTGAACAGAGCACAAATTGGGTCCCAAACTACCACAATTCTACACCTACACTGGTGACAGCCTCTGAAAATGAATGTCTCTCATAGTCACAATTTGAATATGCTGTGCTCAGCTCTCCATGTTTCATTAGCACTTGTCTCTTGGAGACAGTGAAACCAGTTGCAAAGACCATCCATGGCTTTCACCCAGCCAGGTGCATGCACGAACACACTACCGTTTGAATTTTGAAAACTCAGGATAGAAAGTTTTATTTCATGTACAATTCTTTCTGTAAGAGTCAGAGAAAAAGGAATTAAAAGTCCGTTTATCATATCCATGCAAATATATTATATTCATGGGTAATTTAACAAAAAAACTTTTCTGTGATTTAGGTACATAACTATCACAGATAGGACTCATCTCCATGGGAGTAGGAGTCATGCACAAAAGTGAAGCTGAGCAGAAGTTACTTCATCTGAGTGTTGTCATGAGAAGTTGGACTTGGGCTCTTAATTGTCCAAGAACCCTTCCTGTCAGCTGTGAAGGGGGGAGAGGCAAATCCTACCAGACAAACTGCTTATAAACAGGCATCTGAGGAAAATGGGGTGAATGAAATTCAGGACATCTCTAACTTGACAATATCTCATCTAGCTGAGGTGACCAGTTGAGTCTATAGATCTGCCTTCTAGATTCTTAAAGCAAAAAATAAAAATGTGTCTTTTTTTTATACTTTCACTGAAGCTAAAAATATATAGATGCCTTGAGGGTAACTAGACCATTTTAGGCTACCATATTGAACAAAAAAAGTTCCAGGAAGTGTTTCTAGAGATGAGCCCTTGAACATACACACCACGGGATAGTTATTTTTCATCCCTGGCATGGTTTTGGCCTCTGTCAGCATTTTCCCAGATGATTTCCAAACACCAGCTCAGTACCAGAAATTTACAGGAAACAATACCAAAAAGTAGTTTGGATGTCGATATCCTGTCATGAAAGATAAAAAGCATTCAAGAGTAGTGATGCAAACTGTGATATTCCAGCTGGCCTCAATGCCAAGAGGCTGCCCAAGGCACATCTAAATTAGTGATAGTTTTAGAACAGCTGAGGGAAAGCACTGAGAAGTACTAGGATTGCCTATAAATGGACACCCACTGGAGTATTACTGGAGTATAACACTTCTTGTTTCCTTGTTTTACAAAAGATGTGAAACATTGGCTGGGATGTGGAGGAAAGCCACAGAAATTATTGGAAACCTTGGAAAAGGGCCTTGCAACAGAATAAAGGGGTTCAGTCTGTTGAATTTAATAAAAACATCCAGCAATGATTTCAGTGATTATGGTGTGCAAGTATCAGCACAGGGAGAAAATACTGAGCAGTAACAACAGCACTCTCATCTCACACAGAACGGCATAATGAGAGGTGATTGCTGGAAGTGAAAGCCAGACAAATTCAGGCAAAACTTGAACCACACATTTTTAAGAGGGTGGGCTGCACTTCCAAAGGAAGCAATGAATTCTCCCAACTACTGATGGCTTAAAATCTTGACTGGACATCATTCTAGAAGACAAGCCTTGGCCAAACACAGATTGCTGGACTAACTGGGTTAAATTAAATGTCTTGTGTTGTTCAGGAAGTCTAAGACTAAGTAATCCAAGGGCCTTTTCTGGCTTTAAAAAATCTATCGATCTATAAAATGAAACCGCATAACTCTGAATTCTAGTCCAAGAATAACACATTTTGATAAAATAAGGTTTCCATACTCCAGTGCTGTGATAGTGGATGCAATTCTAAGAGATCAGACTATCGTTATAAAATTGGAAATGAATAAAGCATGATGACATGGTGATGTTAATAATACCAATTCCCTAGGTTTACAGGGTTAGTCCATAGAAATTGCAGCAAAGTCAGTGGAATTTGCACACTATAAAATTATTAAGAGAAAATATGGTTCAGCTTTTCAGACAAGTCTCTGAATGTCATGGATATAAATTGAAAAATCACTTTTATCTATTAACATTTGAAGGAAGAAGGGCATTTTTTGGCTATGTTTATTGCACTCCATTAAGGAGTTACAGGGCACCAGCCCAAGCACTGAGATTCAGTCATCCACACTGATCAATAGTTCTGGCAGTTCCTGGCACAGTTTTGGCTCTGGCCAACTCATACTTTTCGAAATAACTCATTGCATCATTCAGGAGTCAGCATGGGCCAAGCACACTGCTAGCAAGCAGTTTGGATGCACCTACCCATCTTCTGGGACAGAACAGGATATGGTAACATGAACATTGTCCCACTATCCCTTTCAACCTGGGATTAAGGAAACAATTTATTCTGGCAATAAATGCCCAGTAATGCAGATACAGTCTTTATTCTGGCAATAAATGCCCAGTAATGCAGATACAGTCAATGAGTTCAAAGTGTCAGCTGCTCTGCAGGAAAAAAATTGAGCTCTCAATTCTTTCCCTATCTTCTACCAAAATATTTACACTATATGTATTTTAATTTCACATGAGTTATATTGATCTGTCTCTGAGGAAAATCAGCAATTAAGAAACTGCTCAACTGAAAATGGAACCACAGAATTAACTATGTAAAGTGACCTATCAAGGCCAGATCCAAGTTAAAAGCCAGAAGTGACTAGAAATAAGGTACACTTAATACTTACATTTTAGAACTTTAGATCAGAGAGTGGAATTTCAATCCAAAATAAGAAACCTACTATGCACAGATTTAGGTACTGTGGAAAAATCACTCAGAATACATTGAAAAGGGGATATTACATTATCTTGAGCATAGAAGAGCATCAGAATACCCACCTCTCCCTAGAATTTAAACACAAGATATAGGGGAATACTTCTATTTACTCAGAGCTTGGGATTCGCTTCTTGAGGCATAATCTCCTGGTTATTTTACTTTCAGATATAGCCATTCAAGGCTCTTTCTTCTGTATTACAGCAAGAGGAAGCAGACAAATATTAATATAATAATGAAAGAGCTAGATTTGTTGCCGGATAAATGGGAAATCTTGGTCTGGAGACAATTTGACTCAGGTTAAGAACTGGGAGAATTCCTTAACCACAAAGCTACTGGTTACATCATACAGCTGTCCTGCTAAAAAAAGCTTTATTTCCCAGTAGAAATACAAGTCTCATGAGGCTGAGAAGGGACCTTACAGGAGAAAATACCATTACCATCAGGGCAAGGATACCAACCTAGTGCTGGATACTCAGTGCTCTGGTCCCATCTGAGCTACATGTAAGTGTTGAAATAAATGGGCTAAAGCCCAAGTAGATCTGGAGTGAGTAAAACCATGAAGAGAATGAAAAGGAAACATCAAACTCAAGGAAAACGCTTAATATAGGTAAAGGCACAGTGAATTTGGCACATCCCTTTCCATAATGCTGTTCTAATTTTAAACAACTTATTGTACTGTGCTGTTGATAGCCTTGTGTGAGCCATGTAGGGTTCAGCCAACTCATGATCAGTAAAGAGACAATGCTACCACACACAGGGTTATTTGGATTAGTGAATACCATACGCAAGTAAATCATCTGCCAGATGGCATCGGAAGAAAGCTGCAACTCTCTCACTTTCATTTCCACAGCAGCAAACAATGTTCTGTGTTTAAAATAAACTCTTCCAGATGAGTTAAAGATAAACTTTGTGGAGCTTTTTTCTTGGTCTTCTCTTTGACTTCAGCTTTTTCCAAAAAAAAAAAAAATAAACAAAAAAAACCCAGAAAAAAATCCCATCTACTCTGATTGAGTTACATTAATGAAAAATCCCAGTTTAGACCACCGCAGTACAAAGCTGTCCCTCTAGGCAGCATCAAAATTCCACGCTATTTACTGAACAAAAGGCAAAAATGAAATACAATATTTTCATTAATCAACTTCTGTCAACAGAACCCCTAAAAATGAACACCTACCACATTAAGCCATTTCCTGTCATTTTATGGGTTTTCCACAGTGAAGAACTGTGCCACTTTGTTGAAACATGGATGTTTTCATATTTTATGCAGTTTTAACCCTTAAAAAAAAAGTAGCAAGTATCTAGAATCAAACAAACAGAACCCTCCCAAAAACACAAATGCAGAAATAACATAACTTTAATCAAAGTTTTTCAATTATTCCTTTTGAGTTTTCAAGTTGCCTCTTTTGGCACTACAGATGAGCTGATTATATCTTAGTCTGCTCTTCTGGCCCAAGACCCCAGTCTCAGCTATGCTAAAACTATTATTTCATAATACATCTTGCTATATAAAATAGGACATTTTTAAAATTTTGCACTCACAGAAAAATTTTATGGACAAAAAACTTTCATAAAGCAATCTTACTTTTTTCCCCATATCTGTGGTGATTCTTCTGAGACGTATCTAAGACTCTGAAGATTTTGAGGAGGGCAGACTGAAGCAAAATGAAGCTCTAGTCTCTTCCCAAGTATTTTCAAAGCCAGGTGAGGTGTCAACTAGAACTATCAATAATTTTTACTGGACCTGTAGGATCTCAGCCCTCCAGATTACCAAATGTGTTGGTTGTACTGAAGCAGTTTTCAATTTACTATGATTTACTCATGGGATACACCTACAGTGTTGCATATACAGGCCTTCAGGGAAGCCTGAAATACCTATCCATGTACCCTGGAGAAGACATTTCTGTCTGTAAATAAGTATTTAAAATGATACCAATACTACTTGTTGCGGTGCATTTTGGTTCTGAGCCTCCAGGAGTGTCACTTGTCGTTTTGCACATGCTGTTCGTAACCCCTTTCTTGAAGCATCTAGAAAGACCCTAGCATTGCTTGTATCCAGGACAGAAGGCCTTTGGAGAGCAGATGGTCATGCTGTGACTTAGGTGGGACAGGACAGCTACCTACTGTTGGCGAAGGTTGCAACAGCACTTAGATAAACTTAATCAATAATCATTAGAGTGATTAGAGTAGTCCAGGTGGCAAACTGGCAGACATCCTAACAACTGCAACAATGGACTGACTTTTCTTTGGGGAAAAACACACATTTCGGGAGAATATTTCAGGATATTTAATATATGTATAGCATTGCTACTGCCACCACCACCCCATCCTCATAATTCCACAATTTGTGAAGTATTTCTTTAAAAATGCCATGCATACACAGAAGCGCATAAAGCCTCATTCATCAAGCTTGAAAGAATCATCATCCTACTGGCTGTAGGGTGATGCTACTGCCCAAACCCAACGCTGGGAGATCAAGATCAGCAAAAATATTTAGATGTCTGACTCCCAGCGCATTTAGTGGGATCATGATTCCAGATTGTTTTGCCCAAGAAGAAGAGAGAGAGAAAAGTTCAGCACCCTGATAAAGTGATTCAAGCATGTGATGGCCTCGTGAAACTTTCACGGCAAATAAGCTATAGTTATTTTCCTTATACAGATTAAGTAAGTTTATTTCACATTACCTGATCATTCTTAAATGTGGAAAGAAAGTGCTCTAAACCTTGTTTGGTGGTCATTGTGCCAGGCTTCCCCCAAAAAAGGTGATTAGGAAAGCAATCCTTTCTCCATGTTATACAGGGCATTTGGAATTAATTAACTTTTTAAATTAATTTCTCTGATCTGAATCCAGTTACGACAGGTGTGAGGCTGAGAGTGGTAGCTAAAGCTGTAAGTAAAAAGTCTAGAGGGAGCTTGTCATTTTCTGTTATGAGAAATAGCAGCACCATTCTGGGACAGATCAAAAATAATAATTCAACTGTGGAGGCCTCCTGGGTCGTTTTGCAAGTCAATTACTCTCTAAATGATTAGTTTGGAAAAAGTCATGTGAAAAAGGGAACAGGCTTTCCATTTTAAAGTTATTGGTATGACTCTTGCAAGTTGTTTATAGCCTTAGGTGAAAAGAAATTAAGTCTGTTTGAAGTGGGAATTATCCACATTTTTCAGCAAAACCATAATCATGCCACACATTCACACGGCTCTGGCTTTGGAGCCTGTGAAGCATTCACTTAGTAGCAAGCTTAGGCAAACCAGGCAACTGCTGAAAAGAGGAGAGTTAAAATACTTCTGGTTTTATTGTATCATGGAAAAACTGATCATTTATCTCATTAAGATGGAGAATTTTTACTTGAGAACCCCCACTGTGTTTATAAGCTTGCCTGCTGTGTTGACTAGAGTAACTGAAAGAGCAGAGTTGTCCCTTTGCCTGGGGATTGATGTTGGCCTTTGTGGCAAGGTAAGGAAGGTAAATTGGTGACAGATTCAGAGTGCTTTTTAAAAAGTAAGTAAGTCTCCCTTGGCTCAAACAGACGGGGCGTATAAAATAAATACAAGCAACTTCAATTTAGTTTGCTTGCAGAAACCTCAGTCATGATACCTACATGTGTACACGGAGAGCTGGCTGATAGCTAGGGCCTACAACATAGAATTGAAAAAAAAAGAAATTAATTAAAAAAAAAAAAGAAAGGAAATTTTTCTTCCTTAAATTCTTGGCCTGTCCATGAGGGAAGTTGGTTATTAAAGGTACTTTCAAAAGCACCACAGCCAAAGGTGAATAAATTATAGTGAAGCAGTTAGAAAGTGCATCTCCTTAAGATACTTGAAGTCTCTTTCTCTTGGCCATTACACAGAGATGTTTCCTCTGCCTCAGTTCTGTGCAAAAGCAGACATTGTATACCTGGATGTGGCTTTAAGCAGTTGAGCTCAACACTGAGCCTAAGCCCGACTGCCCCAGCCCAATGCTTCACCACGAACCAGAGCATCACAGTGGCAGGAGACACTCCTGTGCTAACAACCCACTCTCCTGGATATACCTCGGCTCCTTGGTAAATCACTGACAGCTCTTCCTGTCTATCTTTTAAACTGAGAGATTAAATTGCACCTACATACGTGTCTGCACACCACACAAACACACACATCATCCCCCAATATGCCCATTCCAAACCAAGCCTTTTGGAATGCAGTGTGTGCTGTAGTTGCCATATAAAACGTGACCACTGAGAAATGGGGCCACTTGGAAACGTTGCTGACACTGGCCAAAAGCTTCACTGGGGAAAGTCTGCAAATAGTAAAAAACTAAGCCCTGCTGTGGCCCTCCCCCTCCCAGCCACAGCAGGCCAGATGCAGTTTTGCTGGGAAAAGCAAAAGGCAGGGAATATGTTCTCAGGAGTCACTGTGCCCTGGATACATCCCAGCCTGTTTTCAAATTCCCAGGGCACAGGTATGGAGTGCTGGCCCAACACTGCTCGTGGAGTCAAAGTCCAGCACTCAAATTCTCACCATTTACCTAAGAAAGCTAAAGAGACATTTTGCATTTGAAAAAAGCCTTTTAACATTTATGTTTATCATGTTCTTCAGCAAGATAATAAACTCAGCTCTGGTTTTCTTAACTGTATGTATGTTTGTGCAGATGATTAGCTATTGTACTTCCATATCTTTAATGCACTTGCCAATGTTGTCAGCGTCTGCACCTGTCAATGAACGTTGCATTTCCACGGGCTTTTCCTGATATCCCTGGTTACTGCTTTCCTCTTTCACCCTTATTTTAAAAACTTGAATTCTTCTTAAGAAGTAAGTTTAATTTGAGGATGGGAGTGCTCAAATGGTGGTGATGGTGAAAGAAGGCAACTGGAATGCAACATTTTCGGCTGCATGCCCTTGGTACAAATTGGTTACACAACAGTAATACAGAAAGCTTGCCACATCATTCTGGAGGCACCACTATGCTGGGGGCAAGTTTGAAAGTGCTGATCATCTCTTAGTGCACTACCAGCTCCAAGAGGAGACATTCAGCCCACAGTCTTCAAATCACACACGCACACCTGGATTTACTGTGGTCAAGAAAATGAGAGAAAGATGAGAGGAGGATATTTCCTTAGCCAAAATGTTTGATTCTAACACAGATCGAGTCAGCATTATTGTTTGTTGAAATAAGGACTCTTCCTTGGTTTTACACTTAGCTTTTGCAGATCTGCTGACCTGTGAAGTCTCTAGTTCCTGGATGCTACTAGAATAACAAATGCATCACATAAAGAAACAGCAGCCTCAAGGGAATAATCAAAGCTTTCTAGTCCACAGCAGTTAAATGACATTCAACCTTCAAAGTAACAAATTTTACTTATTTCAGATGTTGAAAAAAGCCTATCTTTCTGTAAGTCCCCAACAATCCATCCTTTCAAATTGTTTTCAGGTAATATTCATCCATTAATACTCCATTAAGGGTCTACTAAGAAATAGTCTACACTGGAATGAGGCTGCACTTTAGTTATGATTACAGGAATGTAATCCCTTTCTGACAATTGCTCTTATTTCAATGTTTCAAAAGAATAAAAACAAGTACAAGGTAGATGTATGAAATATGGTCTGCTACACGCAACTAGGACTCCCTATTCTGCATCTCTGATTTCAGTACAAATCCACCTTTGCTGTTTGAAGGCCAGTGCACATCCTGTGTAGGTCATTCAGTCTGAAAATTACATATACCGCTGCTCTTCAGGCAGTTTCAGTGCAGCTCTTTACTGCAGTATTTTGAGGCTAATCATCCTCTCCATTGTCCACCTTTGCACCCAAGGCTTTCCTTGCAAGAGTTGTACACAAATTTCAGCAGAGGAACAATGCAGCAGTATTTCTTTAGAATTGCTACGAGTGTATTGAAACACAAACCCAGGTTTGGCCCAGCTTCTCTGTAACTCTTTGCAGAGAACTTAATGAACCCTTCATTCTCCAGCTACCTGTTAAAGGCGCTGCTTGCAGCCATTTACAAGTGTTTAAAATTAAAACATGCAATGCATCACTGAAGATCAAAGTAGGACTTCTTTAAGTGTGTAGCACAACTCCCTCTGCATCAGAGAACTTTGTTCAACACTCACAGTGTGCTTTGACAACACATCCACCTCTACACCCTGCCTTACAGTGAGTAGCGCAAAGTTCAACCTGTTACATGATTTTACAAACCTGTTCTGCTTTGTACCTCGCCTTCTGATTTTCTGGAATGCTGCTTTCTGCCCCACCCAAGTCACTTGCCCAGTATAGACTCTTGCTGGGGAACAGGAAGGCAAGATCAAGTCCACTTCACTGTGCAAGAGCTAAAGTAGGCTGAGAGTCAGAGTAAAAAATCAGAGAAAGAATTTCAAAAATTTAGTAGGTCACCACCTGAAGTGCAGAATTGATGCATTTATAACTAAGGAACTACTGAATACATCATTTATTATTGATATTTGATCCTTTGATCCATCATTTATTATTGATCCTTCCTTTGAGTAATAGTAATAGATTGTTCTAAACCATTCCTCCATATTTGTACTATATATCCTAACTACTAGAACTTTTTAATAACTTAGACCAAAACAAAAAGGTATAAATGTCATTATGAAATCATAAGTTATATGAATTAAAAAAAAAAATCAGTACAGACTCATGCACTACTCACGAATTTCATTGGAATTCATTTTATTTTTTCCAACTCCACACCACAGGCTCCCTAAACCAACACACAAGTTCATCTCCTGCTTTGAGACAAGGCTACTATATCAAGGCTGCTGGTTTCTGATACATCTCCGACAATACAAGAATGAATGATGAATGCCAAGTCTTCTTTTTAAAGGATTTTATTGAAGAATATTCAGTCAGCTGTATGAGACATTTATGGAACCTCATTACTGAGTTAAAGTGCCATCAGTCAAGCCAAACACACTGAGCAGCTTATTCTCTTCGGTTTAATTTGCATGAGGTCTTACACAGTTCATGCCATGCAAAGCCCTATCAAGACCATTATACATTTTGCAACTACCCTTTTAATGAAACCCAAGGTTTCAAGAAACAGCAAGTTCAACACAAATGAAAATAAAAATACAACTTGCAAAATCAAGTGTACTTACAAGCTGAACAGCAGCAACATCACTAAAAATAGCTGACTTTGTGCTTCGCAGAAAAACTGCACACGGCCCAATGATTTCGTTCACTGAACCATGGGGCTGACAAGCCTTTGAAAGGCACTCAGAGGCCTCAACAATTACAGCGCAAGATATCAGGAAAACTCTCTGTTCCATTTGTCATTGTGATGGCCCAAAAAGAGATGACAATTATTAAGACTTATTTTCAAATAATTTTTTACAGAAGTGTTTCACCATCAGTACCCTGCATTGTCCAGCCAGACTACAAGTAATGACAAATATGCATATATATTGCAAAACACACTTCTGTTTAATTTGTATTTGTAAAACACAAGTTTCTAAGCAGACTTAACCAGAAATTATATTCACACCCACAAATTTTATTTCAGGTTTTATTCTGAATGCCTGTATCTATTGAATATTATCTTTCATTTCGAAACTGAGTTCCAACATAAATCACTCTCTGGTTTCATACTTACTGAGCAAAATGCACTGTATTCCCACAGCATTTAAAGTGAGAATTTCACTCTAGCCAAAATGCACTGCATAGCTATCTGCATTCCTTTCTGTAGACACTCCCTGGCACTTACTTCAGTAAGCCAACCATCACTTCACTGATATCCCACAATTTTCTTGCAACCAAGTCATCCATGGCTTTGGGCAGAAGTTCTTCCTCTTTGCAGTCTCCAAAATACTTTCCTGACACTCCTTCGACTTCAGGAGAAGAGGCCAAATAAATGGATGTCTGGGCTCCTTCCAGAGGCGTTTTGAAGAAAGCCCACGACACCAAGTTGAATAGAGGTTTGGCCAGCAAAGGAATATTCACATGTCTGCCTAGATTTGTTCTGACAATCCCAGGATGAAGGGAGTTGACGGTGACTCCTGTCCCTTCCAACCGACGGGCCAGCTCCCTGGCAAATAATATGTTAGCCAGTTTACTTCGGCTGTAACAAAAGCTTTTATTGTAGCTTATTTCACTGTTCAAGTCTTCAAAGTTGATCTCTCCATATTTGTAAAGCTTTGAGGACACTATAACAATCCTGCTTGGGGCAGAACTTTTGAGGAGGCCCAGAAGAAGGTTGGTGAGCAAGAAGTGACCCAAGTGGTTTACACCAAACTGCATCTCAAAACCATCCTCTGTCTTCATGTACGGACACTGGAATATCCCTGCGTTATTTATCAGAACATCCAGCCTTGACTCTTCCTTTAAAGAGGAAAAAAAAAACACAATTGTTTTAGAACTCCCATGTAAAACATTATTATGCTTCAATTTCTCATTGGGCATCATTAAAAAAGAAATAATTTCATTTCTAGTTTACTGAATCGTAACTTTCTGACATTCTTTTAAAGCATTGCTGGAAAAAAAAACCACCGTTAAGTTGAACTACCACTAAACTGTGCATTTGACCCCAGTAGAATGCAAATACCTGAGAGTAGGTCTGTAACTTCTAATGCAGACTAAGAACACAACCACAGGCTTCTCCAAGAGCAGCTTTTTCTACAGCAATTCACCGATAAATTACCTTTGTGACGCATTTTTTTCAATTTAAAAAGCAATCTGTCTTTTGCACTGCAAGAGGACACAGATTAATTTAGGCATATCTCCGCTATAGCAGAGGGATCTAGTGTGCAAAAGACGTACTAGCATGGAACACAAAGGTGACAGCACAAGGAATTAACCTCAGGGATGAAGAGGAACCATTACACTGTAGAGCCATCATCTCACTGGGATGATAAGACAAACTCTGCTAAATAATGTTTTCATTATTTTAAACTTGTTTTACTTTAAAACCAGTACACATCACTCTGTTGCTGGGTGAGAACTACAGAGCAGGACTCATAAAAAAGTAACACGTTTCACATATTTTGAGTCCAACAGGTCTACCCAGGAAGTGACGAACAAAGGCTCTATGAGATGCTCTATGAGATTTGATGGATCATTATTCTAGTTCAGGCTAGTAAAAATCAGACTCAAATGTATGTTACACTCTCCAGGAATAGCAAATATAAGTAATTAACAGGGAGGTAGCACTGGTAATTTAGATATATGCATTATGCACTTCATGCTCCAGAATCCACTCAAAACTTCAGTGCTCTCCAATTTACCCAAAACTGTAATTAAAAAAAAAAAAAAACAAATTAAAGTAAACTGCATAAATAAGTTCTGAATTCAACACTTACCCACCTCTGACAAAAAACTGTGAAAGCATAGTTTATGCTTGCATGAATCAGAAGCAAAGGTATTCATTTTCTCTAAGAGCACTGGGAGTTTTCATTGCTTTTAATTCTTTAAACCCAGTGCAGGAACTGGAACACAAGCCGAGACAATCTTGGACCATTTTGATGATAAAAATAGAGAACCTCATAAATGAATTCTGCACTATTTCCCTTTTATTTTGCTGCCATTAGCAGCAAAGATACAAAGAGCAAACCCCAAATCTGCTCTTGGCATTCAGTTAAAGGTGCTGGCATTCGATCACTCAAAACTTCAAGTACTTCAATCTCGGACTGATTTCCATGGAACTTGTGGCTGCTCAGTGTTTCATATAATTGGGTCCCAAATGCGTGATCCAAAGAGCATCAAACTCATTTCTCTTCACCCAAAGGGACACAATGGTCAGTCACTATCACTATATCAGGACAGAAGTGAAGCAGTACTGACTGCAGAGCTGCTCACCGAAATGATCCTTCTCCCTTCTTTAGAGAAAAACATTTGACTGGAGAATTTATTTTGCAAGACTTAGCACTTCAAGAAGCAAGACCTCCATGTGTGCTATTCTGTGAAATTCCAACAGGTGATCACCTAGGGTGATGTGATCAATGCCAAGCAGGCAGCTACTACAACCAAGTGCAGCAGAGTGCACAAAACATTGCTTTCATGGGCAGTGCTATTCCTTGCAGCCTCTAAGGTAATTTTCACTTTCTCCATTTTCCCATGGAACCCTCCAACACCTCAGTCTTTTACTTTTCTTCAGTGAAACTAAGAGTGAGAGATATAATCACTTTCAGTCACGTAAAGTAAAGCTCCCACAAACAAGGCTAAGCAGTGGGAGTGCACTGTCTCCACATCCTGACAATGTTTACATCTTCTTAATGTCAAAGAAAAAACAAGAACTGACAAACAAATCCCAAAATCACAGCTCCAAAAAGGTCTCACAGATAGGGAAGGTAAATAACATAAACTTGCATGGGAAAGCTCTTGAAAGTATCTCCTGAGCTTGCATCCCTTGTCATTCAAGTGCATTAAAGTTATAATGCAGACATCAGCAATACTCTCAAAAGAGCATACTTTATTTTCCTTTATCTATTTCTCACTTAAGAGCCACACTGATACTCTGTACTAAGATATAATTCTTAAAAGTTAAACTGTATGTCTCTTTTTTCTTTTTTTGAGGTGTGCTTATTACACAAATTTTATATCCTTTCATGTATGCAGGTTTTCCCACAACATGGAAGCAAGATTAGACCTTACCACCGGATTCATACATATATAGACTACAAAGTGTCCCAGTAGAGAACTTAAAACTTGACACTCAACTTTTAGAAAAGTAGTTTGAAAATCAATGCAATTATAGTCCCTGTTTTCTTCTCCTCTTACAACAGGGTCTCAACATCTTTTACGGACTTAACAAGCACATCTCTGAGCAGCAGCAGAACTTATTAAGCCTGGTTTCCCATGACTTCATGTCTCATGACTTAAGTAGCTAGATGTGGTGAGATCAAAGTCCCAAAAGATGCTTTTTGTGGGAACGAAATAATGCCTCCAACAGTGCTTCCCTCTGCTCTACAGATCTAGCGGCATTTCTGTCAGGCAAAGCAACTGGATGTCCCCATTCTCATTAAACTCAAGCTTTCAGGGAATCTGCAAAAGCTTTATATATTCAAAAATGTCGACTGACTATATTCTTAAATCCTTGGGGGGT
>WBMY01013589.1:384925-396541 GCA_013397315.1 Donacobius atricapilla | reverse complement strand
GGGCCGGGCCGGGCCGTGTGTGTGCCCGCCGCGCCGGGCGGTGTGCAAGCTGGGCCGGGCCGTGTGCAAGCTGAGCCGGGCCGTGTGCAAGCTGGGCCGGGCCGTGTGTGTGCCCGCCGGGCCGGGCCGGGCCCTGTGTGTGCCCGCAGCACGGCGCTAAGCGGACCGCACGGGGCGTGACTGAGACCCCCGAGGGCTCTGCTGCCCTTCCGCGGGGCCGCCACAGCCCGGGGAGTTGGAAAGAGGGAGTTAGAAAGAGGGAGTTAGAGAAACCTAATGGGGTTCAACAGGGGCAGGTGTAGGGTCGTGCGCCCGGTGGGGAATAACCCCACGTACCAGCACAGGATAGGGGGTGATTGAACCTCTTTAGTTATTGGAGCCGAAGCTCTAGGGGGGCCCCTCAGCTCTGCCAACTTTGTTTTGAATCCTTAACCCAAAATCTGTTTTCAGCCATCGACTTCATGTCATGTTTCCAGACACTGTTGCTAATCCCAGACCTTGACGATCCCAACCAGGGCAACATGAAATCAATCAGGGAGTCAGGAGTGGCCACTGCGGTTCCCCCCACTCAAAATCCTTTTCACACTAGCTGTGAGAAATGGCAATGATTCGTGCTAATTCAGTTGTAACTATTTAGAAAAATATTGTTGCAAAGCAATAAAGGAAATCAGTGTTACAAGGCAGATGGGCCCCTTTGTAAATGTTGCAAGTAAAAAATAGGATACAGGATGTAGTTCTGAGGTAAGTTCTGTCTCAAGACAGAATCGACCTTGAGATGGACAAAGTTGGGACGGTTTCAATTGTAAGATCTGAAGCTTTAGTTTTTCCCTATGACATGTAAGGCTAATCTTTGGAACACAATGCTTTCTTACATAACACAATGCTTAGTACGCACATGCAACCTGTAATGTTATCCAGAGGACAACGAGGAGGACAATGAGCCTTCGTGCAAAAGACCACCAAAAGAAGACAAAAGACCCTCTAGTAACAAGTGAAGCATGCACCGTGAAGTATAGTGACGTAGATTTTTAGAATCGGAAATAGGAAGAAATTTACGGGAAATATTGATGAATATGTATTAGCAAATGGTATATAAGTGTAGTTTGAATTGCTTCATTTCGTATGTGAGGTAGGGTGAAAAACCCTCCCCGTACCCCAGTCAGTTTGCTTATGTCTTATCATAAACTCAATTAGATTTAATTAATCACTGCCAAATTTTTATATACTCACTTGATTGTATTCCTTTTATATAAACTTGATACTTAATTAAAATTGAGTTTAAACTTTTAAATTGTTGTGATCTCATTTATAACACTAGCCATGGAGGAGTCAGTTGTAGAAATGCACAGAGAGAGAATTAAAAGGTAATCGAATTTTGATCAAGAGCAATTTAAGCTAAAAAAAAAAAATTAACAACAACAAAAAAGATCACAGTGCTGGAGTTCAGTGCAGATTAAGGGACAAGATAGAGTCAAAGAGAACAGAACAACACAGATTAAGAGAAATTTGTGATGGTGACCTAGGGGCCAGCATGCAGGGGAATAGAGTACAGGGAGACAATATTCTTTGGGGAGAGACAAGAAACAAACTTGACTTAGCTGATAAGGAGCATGTCTGTCCTAAGTCAAGACCCAGCACGTTTGGGGAAATGACTAAGAAACCCAACAGGGTTGCATGAGCATTTAATCAGGTTTCTTGTGGCTTGTCTGGACATGCCAACCATTTGCAATAACAAGCTCCCCTTAACTGTGCCTTGATGCTACCTGCAGGCTGTCACATGGCTGCAATCTGTTCTGAGGCTGACCTCAGCTCATGTTACAGCAGCAGAAGCAGCAGATTCTTCTGGAAGTACCATTACCATGACTTTTCTGACTGTCTCTTGCACTTCTCAGGCAGTTTAAGGGCTGTATCAGCAGCACCACATCTAAACACTGGATTTGTTGACAGCCCTCTTCTGTCTTTGTCTTCACCACAGAAAACACTCTTGGCCCTTCACTTCATTGTGAATCTCATCGTTACACCAAAGGGTGTTTTAGCCAGGCCACCCCATTGCATCTGCATATGAAACGTGTATTTTGACATCCTTAATGTGGTGTAAGAGCCACCTTGCGGTGTTCTTTCATTTGTACTGGGAGGTGCCGCAGCCGCACCCAGTCAGGGACCATGAGGAAGGAAGAGTAGTTGCCAACGAGATGTCAAAATAGGAGAACCAGGAAATACCCTGTTAGAGGAACAGATTCATTCTGTAAGAAATCCTCCTGGTGTGAGCTAAAGAATCTGCTGTTCATCACTTGGCCATGAGGACTCTGGCAGTCATCTCTGATGCCCCTGCTTAGAAGGCTGCAGATGTGTTGGAGGGGCACTGCCTTGAGGGCGCTGCCTGTGTTTGTTGATGTCAGCCCAACCTTCAGTGCAAGGAGCATTGTGCTCAGGAGCCCATGGTGATCAGAAGCTGCTCATGTAGGCAGGAATGATGTGTGCATCCAGAATGATGTGTTGGTCCCAGATACTCAGCATGATAACTGGACATTATTTCTTCTGACATTGACCTGCTCCAAATACTTCTGTACCCCTCTATTGCACTCACAGTTGTTTAGCAATACTGCAGGCCAGTGCAGCTTACAGGATCGGGCAGAGGAGCCTGAGGATCCTCCTCAGGACGTAGGGTCCTCTGAATCCCAGAGCCAGCATTCCAACATGCATTCTGGACTGTGATCTGTTCAGAATCCTCAGACCAGATCCCAGTCCAGAATGCATGTTGGAAGACATGTGATGATGACCATCTCCGATTTTTTGATCTGAAATACTTTATATTTTGGCTCCTCCAGATGACATGCTAGCCTAGAAATTGAAAGGTTGTCTTAAAGATGGGAAGGAACTGGGAACATGGGTTTATGTCTTGGTAACTGGCAGGAAATATGTAACACTCTGAGGATATGTTCTGTTAAAAAAAAAACAAACAAAAATCTGGTCACCTTCAGAATCTTATTTTTTACATTTTTGTCCACAGGGATTGGTAGCAGTTGGAGACATTCCCATTACTGACTTTCCTGGACTCTTACACGGTGCAGGAACCTGTAAGCTAAGGGAACAAGAATGGGGTTTCCCTGACAGAGTTCTGTTTCCACACAGAGTTCATCTGTGTTATTATTAATCCTCCTCCAGATTTTGTCTAGAATGACAGTTTCTTTTTCATGAGTCTGTCTTCCAGTGTTGTAAACAGGCTGATAAAGGACCATTCTCTTTATTCCCCTACTGAAAAATATTTCTGTTGTTTTAACTGTGACTAGCTTAGGGTTATGAGGGCATAAACTCATGGTAGCCTGATAAGCGTGAGAAGCAAGACATTTTTTGTTGAGTTTTGTGATTGCTGTTGCTTGCTTGTTTTGTTTTGTAGACTGGAATGCCATTAAGAGACAATTCTCTTCTATGTCTATAAAAAGAGAAAACTTTCCCTCAGCTCCCATCCCACTGCACAGAATTTTCTTGAAAAAGATTATTTCAGTCCACTAGCCAAGCTGTGCCTTGAAGCAGAAGAAAATAATTTTAACAGGCAGAGGCTGCTTGGTAAGCCCGATTCTCTCCAAACAGCCAGATTAGTCTGGAAGGTACTTGCATGAACTAGTAAGGCTGCACCATACTGCCAGCTGGATATGCAGAGAAGCAGCCATCAAGCCTGGGATAGTTGCCTGACAATTAAAAGACAGTGTATGATGTGAAACATCTAAGGGCATTTTGCTCAACTAATTTAGGAAAAGTGATTGGGGGCCTTAACATCAGCTTCTGAACTTTAATGTCAAATTGAATTCTGTGACTAAGAATATAAGATCTACTATGTAAATTTGTGAACTCTTCACAAATGCCTTAGTGCTGTCAGGAGGACAAGAGGGAGTCCCCTAGTACTGTGTGCAAAAAGAGACCTGGAAGCTGCTGTGTCCTGGCCAGTAGGTTTCATTCCTGCTGTAGGTGGATGGTTCATTGGAAATAAAGGTAAATGTAATAGACCACATGACTCGGCTTCCAATTTATTCACTGATTTGTGTGCTTACCCTGTCAGGTATAAGACTCATATCTGCACTCCTATATACAGGGATTAAGGATCCCATTAATCTTTTCATCATCAAGATGTAATTGTTCAGTGAGAGTCAAATGCTGGTTTTATTTCCTGCATCCAACCTCTACAGCTCTAACAATGCATGGATGAAAAACAGCTGATACACGTTCTGCTTCAAAAAGGCAGGACTAGTCTTTCTGAAATTTGCAGCAATGCTTTTGTGGTAAAGATACACACATATATATATTCCACAGCTAAGGAATATTTTTGAATTCCTTGTGGAGTCTGAGCTTTCCCATAAAAACATCTGCTAATAACATTTTTCATAATCTCCATTTGGTGAGGTAACTCTATCCCATCCTGGCAGACAATGACCAGGTCTCAGTTAATTCATGTCTTCCTCACCTCCTGGCTGGGCTGGGAAACATGATACATTTTGGGCACCAAGCCTTTAGCACATATGAAGCTCCAAGTACACCAGAAATCTGCAGTGCATCCCATCAACATCACATACTGGTGTGAACACTTGAAAACCTTTCCAAGGGTCTCTATTCGTGTTTCATGCAGGATCAAGGCTTTTGCCTTTGCTTCCAAAGAACTTTGTGGCTTGGACCCAGAATATTAAAATGACTGCCTATGTTCCCGGGAGGGAAGCCATAATTGATGCAGTGGAGCTTTCTGCAAAAACAGGACATTTCATTCGGACAGAGGAGACCAAAGTTTCAGAGGCTAACATGAGATTCTGGGCTGAATTCCCCCAGGAACCAGAGATCATGACAAGCTTGATTCACCATTTCTACTCCCACTGCAAAGCACATTCTTTTGGTTTCGTCTCTTCTGGTATGAATGTATGACAACAATAAACAATAAAACAGGACAGTTGCTCCACTAGGGAGAGAAAGAGAACAAACACCATCTGACAGATGTTAGTGGTGTCATTTGGATATCACTTAGTTACATGGATAACAATGAAATACAGGAATTGAGCATAAAAGAGAGAGACTAGACCTGTGGTGTAAATATGAAGTCATGTAGCAACAGGCACCTGTCCCCTGGAAACTCACTGCAAGTTGCCAAACTGAGTTCACGCAGATCACAGAACAGTTGTAAATCCTAAGGGAATCTAGTTAAGAATAAAGTAATTCCACCAACTACTTTCCAGCATTATTTCCAGGTAGATTATCTGTTGTTATGAAGGTGTGCTCTACAGCTTCAGCCTTTGTCCCAGCCAAGATACTCACAGCATCTCAGACTTCTACCCAGCTCTGTGAAGTATGCTGGGTCAAGGGGAGACCTCTAGCTCTCAGATTTGACTGGAAGTGGTCACTTCTGGTTCTAAACATCAGGAACATTCTGATTACACAAACTCTGCCTAGGAAATTATGCTAAAACCTCTACATAGAAAAATGACAATGTTCTGTAAAGCCAGCTTTATTAAGGTAAGAAAACAATATAGAAAAATACATGTAAACATGACCAAATGCACTGGTATTTTACTAGAAGCCAAAGCTGTTTGGTGACAGACCTACTGAACACATATTTAACCAGCAAACCACCAACAGGGAAACAGTTACGTGTAAACTGTGTTTTTGGGGACTTCAGAAATAACTGTCAAGAACCAGCACTGCAGCATGAATTTTCTTATAAATAACCCATCACCAGTTTTTTAGATAAAATATAACTTCTGTCTCTCCAAATGTATCTCAAGCTATAAAAACAGTACAAATCTTCTAATTTCAAAACCAGCGTTAGATGCAGACAGGTAAAAAAATCTAAACTGTTTAAGAATTATATTAAAATAACTCTATTAAAAACTTACCAATATTAAAAATACTTCCTTTAAAGGCTTTTCTAGCCAGAAGTTAAATCTTTAAACACAATGCTCACAATACACAAATGTAGAGGTTTTCAGATGTAACTACTGGTAGATTAGAGGCTGGCTGAGTTATGAACTTTATCCTTAATGGCACCCTCCAGTCATGTAGATTTTCTGTACTTCTGAGCAATGCCATAGGGGACATGTGCAGCTGTGGTGCCTAATTTCTGTGCTCCTTCAATGTGGTACATCTGGTCATCAAAGAAAATGTGAGGGCGGATTTTTACCAGGACTGGTCCTTTAGGTGCTCCAGCTAGGAAAAGTGCCTCATCGATCTCCAGACCCCAGCTACGGAGAGTCTTCAGCACTCTGGCTCCAGAGCTTGCTGCACTTCTGGCTGTGACCAGGTAGGTCCTTATAGGACAATTTAATCGTTCATTTTTTGCATAGAACTTCTTCTGGAGTTTTCCCAGATCTTCCAGAAAACCCTTCAAAGGACCCTGAGTATGAAATACCAGAAGCATATTTAGTATATGCCCACAGTTCCCCAAATCATTCTTTTGCTTTCTTCCAAACCGCCAGTTACACACAGAATTCCTTTTCCTAATGCTGTACTACTCCACAAATCCTCCATGTAACATCTCCAAATGGGTCCGTACCATCACTAGGAATTCATACATTAGAAAAAAGTGAAAACTGTAACACTATATGGTAGGATCAGTGGGAAAATTATTCTCACTAAGGCTTACAAGACCTTTCACAATATTAACTTAACTATAGTCTTTATTAAAATTTTCATTGAAAACACTGAACTCTTTTTATAATGAACCATGAACTGTAATTCTTTTTCCTGCACAAAAAACAATAGAAGACCTAATTACAAAGCTATCAATTAAGTTTTTCCAGACTGACTATACTACACTCCAATTAATAGAAACAAATGACGGTTTTGTTTGAATTGCAATATATTGCACTGTTCAGTACTTTAATAAATAAAGCTTTTATTCTGAATTTATACTATTTTTAATGGTAACAGAACTGGTCTTTCAGTTTAAGCTAATGTTAAAATATTTGTATTTTTAGACAAAAGGCATCGTTCTACTTAGGAATAAGCAGCTATTATCCTGTTTTAATGACCAGAATATCTGTGTTTGAAATTAACATTACCTACAGTCTTACATGTGCAGTTCTTTCAGAGAAATGAGAGAGGACTGCAATGGTGGCCTGGTACAAGGATGGCAATGGTCACCTCTTTTATGTGAAATATGCATTTTAAAGATTATCCTCAAAAAAGGAAATAAATAGGACTGTAAGCTTTCACACAGAACACCTCCACACTGGGGAAGCTGGAGAAATACTGCAGCAATGAAAGTCATCAGATCTTTTGGAAACTCCATTAAACAAGAAAATCAGGAAATACAAACCTGTGCAAGAGGCTTATTTTCATTCAGCTGTTCATGTTCAAAAAATCTATCTAATCCTTGCTCTTTGAAAATTTGTTCTGATTCATCAGAAAAGATAACAGCATCCCCATCAAAAGCCACCCTCAGCTGTGTGTCCGAGTAAACAACATCTTTGTTGGCAGTGAACATTGTAGCTGCTGCAATGCCTGAAAATAGATCAGAGACCCTCAGTTAGCATGTCCTGCAAAGTCAGTCACTAAACCATCAGCAATTTGGTTCCAACAACTTATTGGTGGTGACGCTTATATATGGTGAGCACGACCGATCGATCACAAGAGCTAATTAGACATGGCTGTTCTGTAACACAAATGCATGGAAGCTGTCCCACTGCCAAAACTTCTTGGACATGCCTCCTTCCACTTTCATATAAGACTATATAAAAATGGTCCCCAAGCTGTGCTGTGTATGAAAGAAAAGCCGGAAATCCCAAGGAGACCGCTCAGTCAAAGCATTTGTTACTTTTTAACTCCTTACAGGACACAGAGGTTGCTTTTTTAAGTCGTATCAAAAAGATGATGCTATTCAAACAGAAGCTGAATAAAAGTGGGAGTCTTGTTTCTTTTTGAAAGGGAGAAAACAAAGGTGTGCCAAGGGGAGAATACAAAGTGGCGACTCTGCATTTAATGAAGCAGCACTACTTTCTGTGAAAGGCACATACAATATATATAATTTTGAACAAGCTCAACAGAAAGCAAAAGGTATCAACAGATAGCAAAAGAAAGTAAATTCAAACCTGCTTCTATAGCTTCCTGCACTTTGTCAGAATCTGCTGAGAGGTACAGGTTTGTGAGGTACGCAGTCAGGTAACCAATGGGGCTCTCTCCTCCCGTCATACAGAAACGTTCAATTGTTAAACCTAAAGTAAGAACAGCACAAGGTGTGGCTCTGCCTTGACACTACAAACCTGTGAAAGGAACCACTGAAAAGGTACAATAGCCTAGCTTACAGTAAACTTAAAAAAAGGAAAAGGCGTTAAATTCTAACTTCAAACAATTACAATGTTTGATCAGCCCATCCTCATTGAGAATTTAAGCGAAACAATTCCCTCTAAGACAATGGAGTAACTGCTGTGAAGATGTATGTATAGGGAGCATAGATACCAAATATCAAAATGTTTAAGGACTTCTCAGAAGTTATGGTTCACACCTGACAAATCTAGAGCCCTGGACTGTCGCTGTTTACACCAAAAAACACCACAGACTCCCTGAGTTCAGATGGCTACCATGTCTACTTTATTTTGGGATGATCTCTCTTTTATACTATTTCACACAGACCAATTTGATTGGTGAAACAAAGACAAACCTCTTCAATCACATTGGTCAAATGAGAGGGAGATCAAGAAGTCCCTCCTGTGAGAAAGGAATGAGTAACATATGTACAGTTACAAAAACATTGCTCTTGTTTACAGAAAATTGCCTGGCAAAAGAATTTCCAAAAAACCAAAACATTTCAGGCATGAATTCAGGGCTACACTGGACCAAATTCTATCTAAGAGTATTTAACTTATGCTGACACCCAAGAATAAATATCAATAAGAAGCTGCTTTTCCCAAAGTCAGAAAAGGAAGAATAAAATTAATTCATATTATTATGTAACAGCTGGCAGTTCTACATTTCAGTAAATATTTTATTTACCATAGTGATTGATGCTGTTTATGAGCCTCACTCCCACTTGGGCATGGTTATTAGTCATCAGGACAATATCAAACCGTTCTTCATCATCAGGGTACAGCTCAAGAAGCCGAGCATTGACATGCTCCAGTGCCTGCAGGTGAAAAATGTGCAAGTCAACAGACAAGAGGAGTGTGTCTCCCTTCTCGGTCACTACAGTCTTAGTGACAGCATTGTCTTGAAGGAGAGTGCAAAACACCTGATAGTTTAACTTGCTGAACTTCTTTGACACCTTTCTTCTTTGGTGCCCTCAGCAAGTAAATTTCTTTTTTTTTTTTTTTTNTTTTTTTTTTTTTTTTGAGTGATGGAATTTACTTATGCGTATTTACTGACAGAATCCAGGTCATCAGGTGTCAAAGACCATCCTTAAGTAATGAGTACAAAATCACACTCTGTCAACACGATTAGCTTGAGAGTTTCTAATGCAGCAATGAATGTGACATTTTGATTTGAGATCTCTTCAAAGATAATTGGCCAACATGTTATACCCATAGTCTGGCATTCTCATTCTCTTGACCTTTCATCTGCTCATCTCTCTCTATCCATCTGTTCTCCTATTTAGAACTTCTTCTTGACCTTTGAATGGAAGTCTTTGGAATTACAGCAACAAAATCAATAATGAATCATCAAATGAATGCAAGATAGAATGATTTTTATTAAGGTGCTTTAAAAAGTCAGGCCAGTTGTTCAGGATTAAAACACAGATTTCATAATTAAATTCTGGAAATCTCACTTTAGACAGCTTTGTTATTGTGGGACTGTGCTAATTAGAAAAAATATAAGTTTGAGCCCCGTATAAGGCCTAAAAAAAATCTTACTATGGGGTCATAACTCACTTCTATTGTTAATACTCTACTACACTGGAAATTTCTTAAATTATTAGAGAATAAGGGTGAGTCGAGGAGGGGGATTCCATTTTTTTTCCCTGTGTCTTTATCCTTTGCAATCTAAGGACACCCTGGCCTGTGATTACAAATCTTAAGTGCTACAAACATGAGATATAAGACTTTTAAGTTAGTATCTTAAACATTCCAATGAGGGAATCCAAAGAAATATATATTATTTCTTTTTTGATTTCTTTGTCTCCAAGTAGAAAGGATGACTCAACAAAACCACAGTTCTCTAGCCTAATGATTCCTGTGACTAAGCAATAGAAAGAATTCAAACAAAAATAGCATATCAGAAGGGAACAGAGGTCAAGGTGCATTTAGCTGGGCATAACTAACAGCTCTGATTTCCAAAGTATGAGCAGTTAAAGAGTCAAATCTTGCATATACTCTTAAGTAAATTTGACACCAAACTCTAATCTTAAAAACTGACTGCATTAGCAGGGCTGCTACATATAGGAAAAGATGCAGTAAATTCCCAAGTCAGTCTGCCCTCACTGCTGTACACAGTGAATTATTTTATGGCCACACTTTTATGTTAGAAACACCTTCACAGTGCTTGTGCCATTAATGCTGCTAATAGCTATGTTAGACGTTTTATATTTAGCAGCATGGGTATTGACATAAGTAATTTTTCCACTGTGTATGTTCATGAAGTGATTAATGAAGAAAATGTTTTAAATTCCTGAGACCAAAACTGAAGTAATGAAGATCTACTTTTAAAACATGAAATGGTCTGCCACATCTCTGATGTCAGCAAGTATGATTTCTAGTTATGATTTTTATGATTTTCTAAAATTGTTGTGGTAAAGCTCATCAAACATTTCTCAATGGATGTAAAATTGACTGTGTAGACAGTGCTTTTCAAGACAGTCCTACTAAAACCTGTGCTGTTCAAAAACATATATTTTCAGGTTTTTTTACTTTTCTGTAATTTTACTTGCTTGCTTCTCATGCTGCAGGGTGTTTTCCTTGGCCATTTCTCATTTCTTGTGCAATGAAAGCAAGATATTCTATTTCAGCTCTTCTTAAACCCTGACTCTTGCTGGTCCTCAAGAACAATTTCCAGGGTAACAACAAAAGCAAGGAAAAATTAAAGTTCACCAAAAGAAATTAAAATCAAGACTGTTTATGTTTGGATTTTTTTGTTTGTTTGTTTTTGAGGGGGGGAGGGGAAGTGAGTTGGTTTATTTGTTTGGTTTTGGGTGGTTTTGGGGAGGAGGATGTTGTGGCAAGCTTAAAACAATTTGGGACCTATCTTGACTGAAACGGTCTTAAAAGGAAAGGTGCTTCATACGCCCCATGGCCAGCGGAAAAAGCAGGCTGCTCCTTACCCACACCTGGGATGTGGTGCCGTGAGCCGGGATGCGAGCCGGGATGCTGAGGGTACCACTCCGCTGCCGCGGACGGTACGTGCTCTGCCGCAGGCGTGCGGCATTAGTGCCGGCGGGAGGGGAGGGCAGGGCAGGGCAGGAGAGGGAATGGGAGAGGGGAGGGCAGGGCACGGCAGGAGAGGGAATGGGAGAGGGGAGAGAGGCGGTGGCCGCGGGGCCAGGGCGCGCAGAGAGATGCGGGAGATGCTAACGGGCTGCCCCGCCTCGACGAGCTCGGCGCTGGGAGACCAACTCCCAAAACATCTCCCCGAGGCAGGATTATCTCCGCTGCAGGAGGCTTCGGGCTCCTCCTGTCCCCGAAATTTGGCCTCACAGCATCCTCCGCGCCCCGC
>WBMY01013589.1:327719-378261 GCA_013397315.1 Donacobius atricapilla | reverse complement strand
AAAAAAAAAAGAAAAAGTACACTTTCTACAACCTCCTAGGCAATGAAGAATAGGAATATAGTCATAAAAAGTACAAGTTGCTCCAAGCAAGGGGTGTGGGACGATGTGGTTTAATCTACTAATAAAGGAGACAAAATTTAATTGCAGTGAGAGTGTTTTTGACTACACAGTTACCACCCAGGTCCAAAAAGAGGATTGTAAGTGATTAGTGTAGCACTCGTGATGGGGGAAGAGGAACGAGAAGTGTAAATAGAAGAGGAAATTTAGGGTTTCTCTAAGCTATGGCTTCAAACCTGTCAGCAACTTGCACACAAATCTCTGTTACTTGAGTTATGGTGTGATTCTCTTTTGCATGGAATGTGTATTTCATTTCTGGTTCAGGTCTCCTCCCTTCTTTTGGCAAGTTAAGCTTTTGGGAGAAAACAGGTAAGGACTAAAAACAATGATAATGTGTTATTGTTTGTGTTGTGCTAGTTTCCAAGGGTCTCAGAAAGCACTGGGGAGCTGTTGTGTTTGCTGCTGTAGGAACACACAGGAAGATGCTCCCCATATGACACCCCTCCTCCCTTCTCAAATCCTCTCAGTAGAAGGAAAATTATTTTTGCAGACCTCTCCAAACTCAGTCATTAAGTGTGAGGCTCCCACAGTTGCCCTTCTCCACATGCTTTCCCACAGCTGTGCTGCTGTGTCGTGCATTTGCAGCACAGTGTTTCAGTCCCTCTCCTGCACTTGGCCCCCACAGAGCCAAGAAAACTGGGCTGACCTTGTTGGTGTGATGGCTAGTGGGAATTTCCTGGTGCAGCGGGTCATGAGCTGAAGTTATGGGACTCAGCTGCAGCTGAAGGTGAGACCCACACCTCTATAAGAAGTCCCAAAATCTTCTCATGCTGTGGCTTCTCCATTTTTTTTAGTGACTTGAACATTCCTCAGACACGTTCATCAGTTCTTACTGTGCTTGCATCAGGGTAGAGAACACTTCAGCAGCCTGTTTTAAGTTCCCTTGAGAGTGACTTTCAAGCTGTATTATTTATTATTAAAGCAGTATTTACATTTCTCTGTTTTCAATATTTTTCTTGAGAGTATGGAAGTATAACAGCAATGACAAGAGCAACACCAGTAATAACAAAAGTAATGTTTTCAGTCAGAGGCTTCTACAATTTAGTAGTAAGTATCTACTTCACAAAATCATTTTAAATGGTGCTATACCTCATTTTAAGTGGTGCTGTAAAATCACAGAACAAAAAAACACTCAATGAGATTTCAGTAGGTCATGGATCATATATATGGGTTATCAACTTCAGCTCCTGACTTTGAAGAAAACACATTAACTGTCCAGCTTTCATCCTATTTTCCTTCCTGTAGAGAAATTTCCAGCTTGGATGAATTCAGTATGTTTTTTTCTCTGTAAAGGAAAGAAAAAAGTATGTGTAGAAGACAGTTCATTATACTGAAGGTTTAACTTACACCCTCTTTTCTTTCACACAGAGAGCCTCGGGTGACTGTACTGCTGAGGTCAATGCATTTGGCAAATGTATGTGTGTGTGTAATGCTGGCACAGTATGGGGGAATGAATCCAGACCTCTGAATCTTAGACTTTTCAACAAGATTAATGTGAAATCTCTCCAAAGGTATTGCAGGACTGCCTAGCAAGCCCTGTGGAGGGCTCCAAAGCTAGAAACTACAGACTTATCAAAAGATGGAGAGTGTGTGGGAACTACAGTCAAAGGTTACCCAAGGACCTTCACCCAAGTGTCTTCAAAGTAGTTATGTTGGGTATTGGTGTGTCAGTGTGGTAGCAGTAAGGAGCACAGGACAACTAGCAAGTGTCTGTACAGCCTAGGCTGGCCCAGTGCTGCTGTGCCTGTTCCTGGACAGTATCAGTTCAGGTTTACTTACTGGCTGTAGCAACCAACATTTTCAGCCTGTTGCTGTGTAAGCAAACTCAACAAGTAGCTTCTGTTCATCTGAAATACATATTCTGTCATTTTTCTGGGCTCGTATCTATATTACTGTGTGAAATTCGGTGGCCTGTGGCATGAGGGAGGTTATACAGGTTGATAGGAAGGGTTGTTTGTGTATTTAAACTCAGCGAATCGCTGGGGGATCGGATTGAGTGTAGTATTTGGAGAGACCCTGACAGGCCTCAGTGGCTGTTCAAATTTGTCACTTCTCTGGTTACAGTTCTAGTCACTGCCAGCTTTTGGTTTTAATTAAAGTGCATTGGACGTTTTTGTGACCTTCAGCCTTGTCCTTTTATTTTGCCCTGTCTACTCACAGCTCAGAGGATTATTGTAAATCAGGATTTGCGTGATGCCAGGATGCAACTGTTGAGTCAGAAGGCTGAGCTGGTCCTGAATTCACTCTCTAACCATATTATTGCACAACCCACTGCTAGTAAATTAATGCAATTTTTCTTTCTTTTTAGTTTTGACTCAAAGCTTTGAATACTACTTAGTATCTTCAATTTATTTTCAGCTGACTTGATTACCAGTTGTTTGATAAAAAACTACCCATATCTCTCTCTGTAGATATTGCTTGTCTAATATCCTTCCCATTTGTGTTAATGAAGTAAAAATAACATGACTTCTTCTCCAGGCAGGAGGTGTGCGATGAAATATGTTGTTTAGCAAATCCAGAAGTAAACGGTGCTTATCACTACTGGTACCACTTGTTCTCCAGTCTACATCCATTCATTCCTACTGAAGAGACAGTTCCTGTTGCTACTTGTATCTCATATAATATCACAGATATTTGTACGTGGTATTTCTCACTGTCTTTTTAATTGGTTTGATAATATTTGTCATTACACATGGCCTTCTTCCACATCTTTTAAATAAGGTCTATGGTCAAAATCCTGTCTTTCCTGCCAGTAGTGAGATATTTTCATCAGGAGAAATCTCAAATGAGCCACAGCAGACCTCCAGTGACAGGGGTTGCATACAGCCCATACAGAAGTTAAATCTTTAACAGTTAATAGACTATCCCAGAAATGGAAAATGGCATAGAGGTAACTGGGTTTGTTTTGCTGGCTGCAAACTCTTTTAGAAGGGAAAATTTACACTATATCTGAGCAATATTTTTTTTTCTTTTTCTGGTCCTGTAAGAATTATTTAAGTTAGAAACCCTTTGTAAAGTCTCTTAGATCTCCAGTTCATCTGAATTTCATCAAATTATTAATCCTTGTCAGACATGAATGTCAATTAAGTACCACTAGGAGCAGGAAGAAAATTAAATCTTGCAGTTCTAGTCTACCTCACTATAACAGCATCTGAATAGCTCAGAAACATTGTCCAAAAGGCTCTTGATACTTTACAATGGATTTTTGTTTATATTTTGCNAATAATAATAATAATAATAATAATAATAATAAATCAAATGTTACTCAGCCTAAGTTAAAGGATATAAACTATATGTATCCTACCAACAATGTATTCACTCAAAAATGGAAGAAGTCATTATAGCTGAAGAAAAAAGCTGTACAATAACTGGTAATCTAATTCTGATGAAATACAAAAGAAGGTAGATAGTCAAATAAGTTATAGTAAAAAACAGCATAAATGAAATTTTTCAGAGGCTTTAAATACTAAATTTGTAATATGTCCAGAATAAAANATCTTGCAGTTCTAGTCTACCTCACTATAACAGCATCTGAATAGCTCAGAAACATTGTCCAAAAGGCTCTTGATACTTTACAATGGATTTTTGTTTATATTTTGCTTTTGTTGGGTTTTTTTGTGTGTGTTTGTTGGTTTTGTTTTTGTTTGGGTGGGGTTTTTTGCTTGGCTTGTTGGTTTCGGTTTTGATTTTGTTTTTTTTTTTTGTTTTGTTTTGTTTTGTTTTTGTTTTTGTTTCTGTTTTTGTTTTTGTTTTTATGAATTGCAACATCTTGGTAAGAGGTTTTGGGGGTATCTAGGTGAGAAAGGATTATTCTTAGTACAGGTTAATTCTTGCTAACTCAAGTGTATCTCTCCTGAATGTGTGTAAACAGATTTTCCAAAGCCTCAAAATTTGTCAAATTTAACTTCCAGAAGTATGATAAAAGTTGCTTTAAAGTATTAATGCAACCCAAATGATATATTTTTCCTTAGCTACATTCTAAGAGGAGAAGAGCAAATTTTGCTAAAATAACTTTTTTCAGTGCAGGNTAGAATAGAATAGAATAGGAGATGGGCAATAATGCAAAGTATGTGAAAACACCCATTTTTCATAATAATCCTCGTATCATACAAAAAGTATAATTTATACTAAGCCCATGTTTTCCTGAAAGACACTCTGAGGCAATTTTTCGGTGAGATGGTCTCATGTCATCTTGCATCAGTAGAGAGTTCAAATCCTGTTATAATTTCAAAATATTTCCTGTTTCCATTTGTATAATTGCACTGCGAATCAATAATCTTCATAGATTAAGCTATTAAAAAAAAAAAAAACAAGAGGAAAAGAATCAAAAAAGGAATCGATAGTTCTTATACCTAACAGACCTTTTTGAGTTTGTCCTAAATGAACTTTAAAAAATTCCAAATAAACCACACACACCCCCCACCCCCCAAACTGGTTAAGATTCACCTGAAATGGCACAACTACAGGTTTGATTCTTGATGTAGGGCTTCAGGCCAGCATCAAATGGAATTCTCTCCAGTAAATATACTACCCCATTCAGCTGCAGCACATGAAATGTAGCACAAGCCATGCTACTCCTGATTACATGGACTGGGTGGTACAGCCCAGGCTGAACAGTTTAGAAGTGCTCCATTTTGTGATGCTTCCATATTTTGTTGCTAATGACCACAGGAATACTTATTTGCTCCTACTGGCTAAAAACTTAATTGGAATAGTCTACTCAAGCTTGAGGAAAGAAGATTTCTGTGTTCAGGTGTCTGGAGACACCTTTGCCTGTGCAGCCTCAGTAGTTAACAATATCACAGTTGATATGGAACAGGAGAAATATGGAATAATATTAATTTATTGCTAGTAATAGCTCCATCATTTAGGAAAAATAAGACTCTTTGGTATATCTCCCCTTTCCCAGCATGTCCACTAACATCTATTTAGTATTGACTGTTGGAAAAAAAATGAGGAGATAACAAGGTGGGTCTATGTGACTTTTTGCTATAGTTCTTCCTAATCTTCTGACACTGAAATACATAATCTCAGTTTTCCACTTCAAGAGAAACATTTTTTCTAACACGGCTATTTACTCCTCCATAACAAAGATGATCAGAGCCCTGGCAGGGATGTGGTCTGTCCAAGTGCCAGTGGAGAAGCTCCAGCCTGATAGCAGACTCAAAGCTTCTGGTCTAATGGATGATGGTGGTGCCAGCACGTGAGTTTTCTCGGAGATAGGAATGTCGATCTCACACCGCAGCAGGACTTCTTCCCTTGGCAGCAGTCAGCACTTGCTGCCAGGAGCAACAGTGGTGGCATTGATTCCAGCTGCTGCCCCAGCTGAGTGCCAAGACACATAAACTGTGGGATGTTCTTTGCAACTCCTCCATGAGGTAGTAAGATAACGTGAGAAACATAAGGAGATATTAAAGAGCAGATGATAAACCATTTTCAGGAAACAGCATTTCTCCAGAAAGAGGCTGAACTTTATCAAAGGGAAAATGTCTCCTGGAGGACTTGCCAAAGTAAATCTCTTTGATGCAAATGGTTTAAGCAAAGACTTTCACCTTAATCTACTGTGTGGTGACCTGGTCTTCTGATACAGGGAATAATTTTGAGTGTTTTCAGAATTGCTGTGGTATGCAAGCCCTCCAAACCTAAAATAAGTACTTACAGTATTCCCACTTCACCACTCTGATCTTAGTCACCTACATTTCTCTTAAATTTAATAATACCTAATGCCTTTAAACTTTGCTACTTGAAAGGGCTTCAGTGCCTTGTGAAAGACAGATTTGGAAAATGCAATTCCTCATTAACAAGTCTTTTTCAGCTTTACAGTTTTATTATTTTGCCTGTGCTAAAAGGGATACCATCTAATGTAATGAATGACCCACAAGGAACTTGCCCAAAAGGTAGTACAAAATGGAGAGAAAAAGATGAGTGTGTAGCTGTTGAAATTAGTATTTTCTTGCAGATTGATCTCCCTGACAGTTTGTCACCCTGGACATTTTCAGTTTAGTTTATTTGTGTTACAGTAGAAGTGACAATGTAGCTAAATATAGCCTCTGAAAATGAGACCTATGCCTGTTTAATTTGAATTCTACTGTTCTTTCATTAAACATTTCTTCATCTTTGCAGAGCCAAATTCTTACGATAATAAATCAGAGACACCTAAAGTTCTTGCCAAGTCAAATATCTACAGTTTCTCGCAATTATATAATTTCCAGATTTGCTACAATGGTTCTTACTGATAAGTCAATTGTCATAAAAAGAAATGTTCCAGACCAATCTTTATTAGGGTGTCCTTCACTGATCTGTGTAAAATAATCCCCCTCCTGCCCCACTCTCTTTTAGAAAAGAGAAACATAATTACAGCTTTTTCCCTTGCTTTGAATGACTGTTCATCATAACAATTTATATCTGGAAAATGTCACAAGAAAATGTGAAAAAGGTAAGTTTAAACCAAAGAAATCAGGCACTGCTGTTATTAATAGAGCAGCTCAAGAATGTTTCCCATGATGTGTTATAAAGGCTCTGTCTTATAATAAAATTTAACAGTGATGTATTTCCCTTGTTCTCAAGTTGATTTTGTATTAGAAGTCCAGACAAAAGTAATTTGTAGCAAAGGTCTCTGATCCAATGTCTGTACATGGAAAAGACTCAAAGGACTTCCATGCCCATTTAAAAGCCCTTTAAAATGATTAATGGCTAAATGCATTACAAATTATCAAGTATTTCACACTGACAAAACAGAGAACTTGTCTTGAGTTTTGGCGAAATTTTTTCCCTTAGTATTTAGAGTAAAATATCTCATAAATAGTAATTTTGAGCCCCTATTCAGAGTGGTGATAAAGTAAAGGCAGATGAAATAAAGCCCCGCACCTTTTGCCCTTATTTTTTGTCTTTTTAAATGTGGTTGTTTTATATTTAAATGGATGTTTGAAATCCTCATTGCCACCTCCAGTGCAAAGCATTCCCTCAGTCTTTCATAATTTTGATGGCAAATGAGGAGGAACAAAATTAAATCCCAGAAATTAGATGCAAGTTCCCAATTTCTTGTCATACCTGGAAGTGATTCTGGCATCAACTCTGAAAAAGAAGCCTATTCCTTTCTGCACTTAAAATCTAATGATTTGTTTCCCAGCTCTCAATAGTTTTTCTCCTTGAGTGAAAAGGCAAAAAACTAGGATATATAGAAATGGGACCTATCTGAAGTTGGTCAGTCTCATTCCCCATGCTATATTTGAAACAAAGTAGTGAAATACTACTGTTGGTTTTGCACAAGCAGAATTGTGGAGTGTTAACGCAAAACCAGACAAAAGCAAACACAAACCCCATGTCTTTCAGTGGTAGTCAAAAACCAAAACTCTTATTATATTTCACTTTACTTGTAACTGCCATGTTTGGTCCTGGCAGTGTTTTGCTCTCCTTGTCACTGGCGACATCCATGCAGCAAAGCAGAGATCCCCTCACATGCAGGAAGGGCAGACACAGCAGTTTGTTTGTTCCCCTGGCTGTGCTGGCAGTCCCCAAAGGCGCTCTCAGGGCACTGCTCACTTCACCTCTGCGAAGCTCCCTGCTCATCAGCAGCCACACCGAGAGCTGGCAGCACGCCTTGCAGGGATCTGCTGGCTGCACCTCCGCCTGAACTGCCACGCAGGAACACCCAGAGCCCAGTACAAAACCTGCTGACAGCTAAGAATATCGCAAATTATAATAGCTATTACACATATTTAATGACAGTGTGTTTACACAACTTTATTAGGTCATATGGCTACTTTATGCTGAGAGCTGCTACTTGCTATGTGATAAAACTGCTGGTCCTACGTTTGAGACCACTGGTATCTTTTTTTGCCGTTGCAAGAGGTTTGAAGCAAACACGGGGAGTGCAAGAACAGAATTGTCTTACCGTCTCAGAAGCATTGTGGGGATCGCAACACGGAGGAGACTAATTAATCAAGCACAAGGCATGATCAGCCTGTGTAATATCACAGAACAAAAATGTGGACCCCTGTATGTCTGTTTATCCATTATCATATTATTTTCCCGTTTCAGTTTCTTTCTACAAAACATTGATTTTTCATCCATGCATGTCATGCCTCGATACTGTGCATATAATTCAACAACTCCTCTGAAGTTTGGCAGGTTTCCAACTGCCCTTGTGTCATCTTTATGAAATTTGAAAACATTAGGGTTGTACACATTATCTTTTGAAGTGATGATGTGATTCATTATCCTGCAGCTCTCATTACCCACAAGGGGCTAAGAAATTTATATCATATGCAAACTCAACTGTTTAGTGGTTTGGCCAGAGGCAATGCTAGGGTCAAAATTAAGAATGTTGAACCTCTCTCTTCCATCTTTCATGTTCCCTGCCCTCTCTTTATTAGCAAGATCTCTGTAAGATATAAACAAACAAACCACCAAAACCAAATTGCTTTTAGGTATTTATAGACTTAAAGGAACGTCTCAGCCAATAGGAAAAAAAAAAAGTCAGTATTCATTCAAACAAGCTGAAATTCATCACACTACTATTTTAGGAATTGTATGAAATAATTATTTTCAAGCTTTCCATTATACTAATGCCAACAAAATATCACTTTACCACCAACATCACTCCACCTTTTGCTAGGAGTTGTAGATGAGATCTCAGTGAGCTTTCAAGGTGAGGTTCTTTGACCGGTTTCCTACCTTGTGGATGGTCAGGGGTTTGTCTCTGGGTCTTAAACTCCACGTGGCACTTGCTATATTCATGTTAGTAACTCTTTGCTGGCTGGGGATCCTAGAAACCTTTGTCAGCAATGTTTTCTTTCTTCCCAGCCTTGTTGAGATACTGGGCTGGACACGCAGGTCCATGCTAGCAAATAATGCCAGGCTGGGGAAGAACTCAGGCCTAGGCCCATGATTGCCTGTAGGGCTTTGTTGTCAGTGTGCTCCTGGGCATGATGGAGCTGTGCCCCCCAGGGCTCTTCCCAACCAAACCCAGACCTGCTGCAGGGATTTAATGGGGCAAACTTCCAGCAAACTAAGTTCAATGTAGGTTTTGGAACCAAGAAATGTTATCCTGGTGAATATGAGTTGTGCCCTGCCAGCAGACCTCAGAATACAGGAATAGCCCCCAAACTGTTTTTTATTGTAGATACACCATAAAATTCCACTGAAGGCTACATTCCTCTGCTGTAGCATTGTGATTGGAAAACAGAGAAGTACATCCAGCTGAGGGAAAGGAGCACAGTCCATGGTCCCTCTTCAGCTCTTCTCACATCCAATTGCTGGAACACAGAAGGAATTGAGTCTTACCTGAGCTCACAGACAGCAACTGGAGTATCAAAATAGAGGTCAAAAAGAGACTAGGAACAGGACACAAAATTAGCAGAGTGAATACAGCAAGTCTATTAACCTCTAATTATTCTGCCCTTTTTTTTTTTTTTTTTTTTGAACAGGGGATATATATATAAGACAATTTCCATGGTATTAGTGCATCTCCCATCATTATATTCAAGTATTAAAATATGGATTACAGTTAACATTAAAATTGCTCATATGGGACTTAAGAGACACTTTGCACTTTGCTGAAGTACAGGAATGTTTTCAGTGACGTAGATCAATTGATGCGGATAGGGGAAAATCTACCCAAAATTTAGGGCTAACACAAGCTAGATCTGATGGATGTCTGTCTGTATGTGTTTGTGTGTGTGTGTGTGTGTGTGTGTAAGACAGTTACCCTAGCAAGTAAAAATTTGGGTTTGCAGCACAGTTATCTTTTGGGTCTGTGGAACTGATATATCTCAGCAAAAGCAGCCTTACAGTTGCAGCAGAGCCAATATCTTACAGCTGTGATTGTGCTAGGAGAACTGCCACCAGTGTGGTAGTAAAAAGAAACAGGCAGGAAATAGGTTTCATATTCTGGCCAAATGTAACAGTATGGAAAAATGTTTATGTCCTGAATAAGGACAAAGCAGTCAAAAATCTAAAAACATTATGAGCTATAAATCCAGAAGATATGGTTTTGTTTCAAATCAGCTGTAACATTTTGTTTTGGCAGTTTAGAAATACTTTGGTTGTTTTCAATATATACTTTGTAATTTAAGTTGCTTATATTTCTTCATGAAATGTAATTTTGAGACATAGAATGGTAATTTTTAGAGACAAAGTCTTCGTTACTTCAAAAAACATTTGTAAATGCTTTTCAATCCATTTACCAAAACCAACATTTCCCCTTGAAAAAAAATACTGTATGAAGTAATCAATATGTTCTAATTTGAGAAGTAGAACAAAAATGTTCCTGACCAATTCACTGATGTATCCATTATGACAGCAATTTTCTTTGGTAAATGAGCCTTGGAACAATTCATATAAATTAGACTCATGTATGTGGGTGTTTCAGGACTGGCAATGATAGTTTTATATGTTTTGATAGTTTTATAAACTCCATCTTCATTTGCTGAAGTTGATTGTTATTTTTTATTTTCTAATAGTACTGGGGATTCTTTTACCACACTCACAGATGTCAATGAGCAGAGCTATTCCCACCACTTAATAATGATTTTGGATTGGTTTTAGGTTTGAGCGGGACAATTACAGCATCCTAAATAGTATGAGAAGGTAGGGCAGATTGAAAATAAAAACTGGAATGGGAACTGTAAAAATTTTTGTAAAGTTGTATCCCCCTTTTTGTGGCCTGTAATATTTAAGAAAAATACAACTGCAGAGGCATTTTGACAGAACTTTCTGATATATGTTCACTTTTCTCCAGAGGATGACATATTCTCTCATTAGTGCATGTGTAGAACACCCAAAACTCTGCACGCAAGACATTCACTGCTGTTCACAGCAGAACTATTAGCTGAACATAATGCCATGCATTTAACAGAGGATAAATGATTAACAAATGTGATAACAAGGGCTGACTCTAGACACAGAGTTCGGTTTCCTGCATGGTTGGCAAGGAGTGGTGGGGTCTCCTAGGGGACGATCAAAAGCAGAAATTTCCCACTGGGGCTCTTTGGCCTAGCCAGCGCTACAGGACTGACAGGTCCTTGCAGGATCCTTGCAGTATCCTTGCAGGATCCTTGCAGGCTCAGCTCGTGCAGTGCCATTTCAGCACTGTGAGGGGGGTGGGTGGACGTAGTGTTGCTTTCAGTTGTACATCAGTATTTCATTCCAAAGGAAATGAGGGTCCACAGGTACAGAGGATATCACATACCATTTTGGTTTATACCCTGATGGAAAAGGTTGTGGGGCAAACTGCAGAGCTTATCTTTCCCGCTGTATGGATACGCATTCTGGGATCAGGGCTGCAAGAGGCACAATGAAGTACCCTCGTGGTATTGCAGAGTAGCCTCTTGCTCTCCAGGACCTCTAACTCAGATACAGATGAAGTATAGCATGAATTACTACTTACTTCTGAAGGTATGCTCTGGATTTTCTGTCCCTCTAAACTCTGAAAAGTATCAGCTGTAAGTCCAGATGTTGTTTCTTTGTCATCTGAAATAAAATTAAAGCACCATTGAGCAATGCCTTGTCTCTTAATTTTGATAATGCATATCCTTTAAAATATGTTATCTCCTGAAAATAAGTTATGGAATTATTTTTTATGAACCAGCTCTTTACTGCTGACCATGTCAAAATAAAGCTTCTCTGGAGACTGCAGATATTTATAACCATGACCAAACAGTGTTGATCAAACTGCTTTGGTTGATATGGAAGTTTTAGACTTTCCCTTTTCTAACTATCTGGGAAATGCTCGTTTTCATACAGAAATTAATAGGGTTTCTAAAGTAATACTTAAATAGTGTTCTTATTCAACTTGGTTTACCTCAGCATCATTTTCTCTGTATGGTCTTTTACTGCTGTGCTATAACAACTGGAAGAAAATGACTTTGCAAAAAATGGAGAGAGAATCTTGAGGCCATTATGCTTTCTGATTCCAACTGTTATTTTATATACCTATAGAAATTATATGTTAGCTAAACCATCTGCTAAAGTCATGCACAAGCTGTTGTTTAACAGGGTCTGCAAATGATCATATAGAGCCTCACAACCAGGTCACTCAGTCATTACAAATGCATTTCAAATAGGATAATTTGTCCAGCTGAAAGATATATAGAAGTATTTTCTGAGGAGAAAAACACTAGAAACTCTTTGCCTGTTACTAGGTTTTAACCTTGAAAATATCTCTAGAAAGAGACTGGTGTCCAAACCACAAAACACAGAGCTAGATTTTAAAAATTCTTGAATTTGGGGAATCTGGTATGTAGTTTTAGTTTTACTCTGTGTTGAGGGGGAACTAATTTGTGAAATTTAGAGCTGCATCTGGGTTTGACTTGGAAATTAATCCAAGAATGGGGTTATATACTTCCAAGCATTTTGGTTCAGACCCCATTTCTAATTATTGTCACAACTGAGAAAGCACTGATCATTAATGCACATCATTCAGGAACTCTGTACGAGTATATTTCCACAAAAGTTTCACTTTACTCAATTGGAAGCAAATGTAGTGTTTGCAGCCAGACCTGGTTTGGCTATAAGTAAAACTGCTAACAGCTCTGCAGAATGCAAAATTGGATCTTTAAGGTTATCAGATTATAGTTTCCAGGAGCAGTCAAAAGGACATATCTTGCCTTGGACTTAGACTAAGAGAAGCTGAGTTTTTGTGACTACATGCTTCTATCTCTGAAAGCTTTTGATATTTTTGGTTAATTTCAGGAAGAACTACTAAACATACCAGGCTTCTACAGTTTTTATGTAGGGTACGTGTGAGAGTCCTCTTTGAGGAGAAGGCTGGAATGTGACTGTCAAAGGAGTTGCCTTTATGAATTAAAACACAGTGATTGGAAGAGAGTATGTCATTGCTAACCCTTTCTGAGGAAATGGAGAATCTACCCCTGAAATCCCAAGCCATAGGAGAACAGATTGAATTAGATTTGTCAGGACCATTGTTTTGCTTTGATTTTGGTTTTTGGGGGTTTTTTAATATTTATGTAACTATTATGCTGTGGTTTGAAGCTTATTCTTTGCACATCTCATGCTTCATATGATATTTTGACTAGAGAAAACACTCCTATAGCTGTACAGTGAAGTCCACTTCTTAGGAGAGTTCATGACAGATAAGGAAGATAAATATTTATGAACATCTTCCTTGGACTCTGAACTTGTACCTGAGGATGGTGCTGCCAGTTGAGTTATTTATAGAAATATGAATATATAAAATATAAGCATTTCCAAGAACAGCTGCTTTAATTAATTCTGATCCTTGAGAAAGGGGAATTCACCATTCATGTGAATGGCAAAGGGGATTCAATCTGTGGGAGGAAATCTCTGAGTTTTGTGAAGCAAGTTGTCCTATATTACCTACTAAAAATACCTAGGAGATAAAAACGAAGGTGATATGTTTCAATTAATTGTGAAGGTGGTTTACCTCTTCCTTTTCAGAGGAAAACGTCCTTCTCAGTTTGAAAACTTAGCATTCTTAGGGAAGAAGGCTATAGGAATTGCCACAGTAGATTAGATCCGTAGTTGATATAGTCCAGTAGCCAGTTCCTCACAGCAACCAATGACCAGAAGGAGATGCTTCAAGGGAAATATGGTTCATCTCCTCTTTCCTCAAGGTCTCCTGGGATAGATCTGCTTTAACATAATAACTAGAGAGGGGTTTGTGACCAGATTAGTGACGTTTAATAAGTCAATTTTATACCGATTCTGTGTAAAGAAAAAGAGGATGTGGTGTGTTTTTAAGGGGCTTAATGTTGACCTGATGGTTATCCAGCCTGAGTCAATAGGGCGTATTTTACTGTTCAGCAATAGTCGAACCACAAGACTGGATTTTTTTGAAGGCTTAACCCCAGACAGTCCAACACTCAACGTGCCTACTCATTGCTCACTACTGAGATTTTAAGGTTCCAGGATTCAAGGTTGAAAAAACTGCATAATATACAAGCTCTGATTAAGTAAAATTGCTTCTTTTTTTTTAATTAAAGCTGAAAAGTAGAGATAGTTCAAGTAGAATTTTGAATTCTACCTCTCTGCACTTTGTTTTATACATATCTGTGTTTAATATCAAAATAGCAGATGGATCCAATACTGGAAGGGGCCTATTTTCTCCTTCAGACATCCCCAAATTTCATAAGATCGGCCTCAGGATATTGCTGTTAATATGTCTGAGCATTTGTCCAATTTGCCCTCAAACCTGAATTACAACCCTAACCTAGCTCTGGACACTATCAGCCCATTCCTAATAAAAAAATGGACTTTCTTTATCACAATGAATAGTTTTATCGGTTGTGATCCTTTGAGGCCAAATGCCCTTACAGAATAATAATTCTGTAGTCTTTTATGATCTCTCTTTTGTAGTCATCTAAAAGCACTTTACGAAAATGACTTCTGACATATCAGCAAAATACATAGTTGATACTTTATTCTTTATGGACAGGTCAGTGCCCAAAGATATCTGGTACCCAAAATACAAAATTTGTCTGTTCTTCCTTAGATGAAACCCCAAAATCTAACCACTCTATTTCTGTTACAAGAAAGAATTTTTTTCGCAATAGCTGAATTGCTAATATATTGGGGTTTCTTTCTTTTTTTATGCTCCTGTGATTTTCCTAATAGCTAATTGGCAAATATAAGGTGATGTGAAATTAAATTAGTGAGCTCTCAGTGCTGGATGCACAGTATGCAAAATAAAGCTGTGTGAGGGTGACACTAGACTAAAACACAGGACGCAGAGATTCACCTCATGTATTGACCACAGATTCCTGGGGTGACCGTGGAAGTCACATTAACTCTGCATGTGGAGTCTCTGATGGTTTAGGGGACTAGTGGCACTTCTTTATTTCTACCCTGTCTGATCTTAAAATCTTTATGGGAAAAGCTGCCATTCATTAGAAATCATTATCACTGATCATGGCTTTGAGCTCAGCTTGAGTTTGTTGATACTACTAGAATGCAAATCTGAAGTAACACTGTAGGAATATTACATATTTATCTTGTATAGTAAATTAACTAATAGGAAGACTTATATTAAAGCTCTGAAGTATTTCCTGTCATCTCATGGAAGCCAAAATACAGTCACTAAAATGTCAAGTGAATTTGTGTTCTGCACTCTTTCTGCCAGAGCTTTAAGGAGCTTTTTTCTCTCACAGCTTTAAGGCACAATCCCAGGAAATCCGCCCGGCTCCATGCAGCACTCGCTGCACAGCTGAGCGCTGAGTGACCACTGGATGGCTACACTTCCCTTCAGCATCTCCTCGCCCTTGCTCCATCCTGTCATCCCAGTATGATGTGCTTATTAAGATGAACAATGGAAGGATACACCCAGAAATCTGGAAGTATTCAAAACCCAGGCTTCACTGTTCGCTTAGAAGTACACTGTGGCCAATCTGCCTGTACACTGAAAAGTCACAGTGCTGTTGGAAAACACCATCAAAAGGCAATAAACTTGCAGGGGAGAAGGGGAGACACAGAGATAAGTTAGCAATAAAGTGAGCATATTCTGCACATTTATCTTGTTAGTCTCCATGTGCTGGCCACATCCCAATCTGAGCACTTCTGCTGGGTATCTTACTAATTCACAACTATTTCAGATTTTGATTCCCTTTCCTATGCTGGTACCCATCAAGAAGTCGTCTGCCATGTTCTTGGATGATTTCCTGGTTATTGATATGGAACAGGGATTCTGACCTCTACCACCTGATGTCTCTCCATCTCAGCCCCACTAGGAAGATGATTTGTTATAGTAGAGAGGTCACGTGTGAAATCATGAGTGTAGCTTCACAGCATTCTTGTTCTCAGAGATGAAATGTTCCAAGCCAAACTTGTAACTGAAGGTCTATTTAGGTTCTCTCCCAAGAGCTTTTGACACCAGGAGATTGCTGGTGCAATAGCAAGACAAATAATATGAAATTATAAACAGCACCAATGTGACCAGCAGAGTAAGCAGCTCAGCTGCAGCATATCCTGTGGTCCTGAGAACTGGAAGAGCATCTATTGTACTCTTAATATTGATTGCTCTAGATTGCCGTGAGCAGCCCCATTGGAAATAGTAGCAGGGAAGCTGTGGGAAGAGAGAAAATATTCTGATTGTTTCTGTGTGTTTCTGTGTGTTTCATCCCGAAAAGTGACAGCCATGACTCTTTCTGCCTGATACTCAGTCTTTTGTATCTTGGGAGGACATTTTTTTTTTCTATTAACTGAAACAACATAGGGAAAATAAATGAATTATGCTTTATGTGAGAAAAAAATAAATGCAGGTTTAGCTCAAGGCACTGTTGTAAACAGGAGGTGTAGTAACTCGGAAATGGCAGATGCTAAGTTTAGAAAGGAAAAAGAGAAAAAAAGCTGTCAGTAGAAGTGAATGTGTCAATAATTATGCAGCATGAATGGATAGATGCATCAAGGAAATAAGCACCCACCACAGTCCCATTTCAACTACAGAAAAGGTCTTTTGTTGTGGCTCACTAAAGTCAGGGCATCAGAAGGGAAGGAGAAAGCAAGTTGTGTGTTAGTGGAGCAAATGAAATCAAGGAGCTAATTCTGGGTCTTGTATGCAATGCAATTTCCAGTCTCTCAATGCAGCTGGAGTGAAAGAAAACATTTCAGTCTAAATATAGCATTTGCTGATTGCTATGTGCTGTGCAGTCATGCTGAAAGGTTTCTGTCCTAATGGCCATGTGAGTGGGAGGCTCTCTGCAACCAGGCACCAGCACTGTGCATTGCTGCGTGAGAGGATTTCCTGCGGCACTGAGTAATTTATGCCAAGAGCTTGCAATAGTCAAAGGCTTTGATTCAAACTACAGTCTCTGCAGTCATGGCTGTGTCTGCTCACGGACTTTAAAGGACAACGTTTAGGTGATTATTTGATTTAATGATTTAAAGCTTTTCTGTAGACTAAGTGTTCAGCAGTTCTCTGTTTATTCACCCATGTTTGTAGGGCATTATTAGACTACAGGCGCAGGCACAGCTTGTGTGTGCATGGCATGAGTGTGTTCTGGAAGGTCCCATGGCCTCTCCCTCATCACCTAACGTGAAATATGCTGCCATGGGAAAATATAATAGAATGAGTGAATGCCAGAACAGGATTCAGCTTCTTGGATTGTCATAAATGTGGTCCTGTCCCTTAGGTGAAAATAAGGACTATCTTTGGGCAGGTGAATTAACTCAACAGAATCTTGAATCTTCTATCTTGTGAAGAGGGGATAATGTGCCTTATCCACCCCTGTAAATGGCTTTAAGATATCTGGATGAAAAGTTCTAGTTAAACACTGAATGTTATTTGTAGAGCACTCTGCTGTCGGATTATGCCAGTTGCAAATATTCACTCCTGTTTTTTCAATAAAATTGAAGAAGACAGAACGAGAAACTTAGGCCTTTTTTTTTGCTTTTTTTGAGAACTTTTGCACACAGATATGCAATAATAGTGTCATTTCTCCTCTGGAAAACATCTTCTGAAGACAGGAGAGCTACTATTCCTTGCTCAGTTTGTGCTTTCTCATTGACCTTCTTCACTTCTGCAATGATTAAAACTCGAGCTTACTAAGAAGATGTCAGAGTTATTATTTTGTTGTTTTAATTTTGAACTTCTGAGTCTCCCAGGTTTAAACTGTAAGAGCAGTGCCTGTATGATACAGCTGCTTTCCATATGTGCTGGAGGGAGGAACGTGTGATTGTGAGGAATATGATGACATCCAAACCAATAAAACATTCATCCCAAGGTGAATGGGTGTATCAGTTATATATTTAGACATTCACTTTTACTGGCAGACTTAGAGCAATTTAAAAGCACAGAACCATAAGAGGAAGAAAGATCATAGGGGTCTGTGAGGGAGACTGACAGGGATGGAGGAGAGGGCTCATCATGAGCTACAGTGATGAAAACAGTGGGAGGTACAGATGAAATGGAACCACTCTGAGGTTCTCCTTCTTGCACATACTTCATAGTAAGAACAGCTGGTTTCCAAAGCCTTTTTTTTTTTCATCACCAGGAATATCTGTTTTGCTATTGATTGCATTTTACTCCCTTAAACCCCCCTGTCTTTGTTCTCAATTTGTTTTTCTATCTCCCATCCTGTGTCTCATTATCAGAGTCCAAAACACCTCTAAAATTGGCACCAAGTTAAAATGACACTGACATAGATCAGCCTAGTATATCCTAACAGCCCAGTCTGAGATAATCCTATGATTTTGACATATCATAATAGACCACTGTTAGATAAGTCTGTATCTTTGCCATATGTAAAGAAAGAACTCAGCATAAAACCAACCTATGCCTCTGGTGCTGCTTCCCTTGGGGGAAAGCTTCTCCCTAGACAGAAAGAATCAAGTCCTGTTTGGATCTTTCAAATAAAGCATCAATGGATGTGAGCAGTGTAGAAATATCCCTCTGAGGCACCATAGAACATGCATATCTGGGCTTTGGGAGGAAACACATAAGAAGTGGTACCCATCCCCTTTCCAGCTTTTCTCTTCTGTTAACATCTTCTGCTGCATACTGCTGAGCCCCTTCTAGTCAGCCTCTGCTGTGCACATCATGCCCAGATGAATGAGACAGGGCTTTGGCTCCTTGAATGATTAGTTCTTTTGGGAATGCAACACATCTAGATGTCTGAAATACTATTTTTGAAATTCTATTTTTGATATGATATTTTTGAAATTCCAGAAGTATTTTTTCACTTGGCACTGTTATTCCATCATGGTTACAATCACATCACTTTAAATGTCTTTTGTTTCTTTTAGGTTAAAGAAAACATCAATTACCAAGCCAAGTAGTACATTTAGAGGATCAGGAATTAAGAATTTGTAAAAAATTCTGTGAAAGCAATTGATAAATAATCAAATAAACAGTTGAAAATATATCCAATAATAAATAGTTAAGGCATAGGTTTGTGCATAAATATGGTCCTTTAAAATCATCAATCTGCATGTGAAGGTATTTTTGCAGATCATTCAAAAAACAGCATATCCAATTAATTTAAAATAAATAAATAAATAAATAGGTGCCTAAATCTGTATCAGTATCTATAAGAAAACAGAAAAGCACTACATGGAGATATTTCAAACAAAATCCAACTGGGTATACTTGTTGAACGTATCATATAATGGCAATGTGTGATGGAAGGCATGACTGTGCCTCTAATCTACAGTAGCCCCTAGTGACTTTTTCCTTAAGAAGCCAGAATCTGTAGTTGTGTCTGTTAATTGTAAAGGTAATTCCCAGGATTGGCCAATAACATGTATATCCTTTGATCAACACCTCTCCTATCTTCCGTGGAACCGTCTCAGGTAGCCTGATGAAAAGCCTCATGGTGACTTACTGGCTATACAGTGAAGTATACAAAGGGACTGGTCCCAGCAGGTGGGATCTGAAGGGTCACTCACCATGTGTGGCTGGGACAAGCCTGGAAGACATTTATATATATTGTATAATTCACATATCAAAATGGAAATACATATTTGTATGAAATTCCTAATACAATCAGACTTTGCTGGTGGTGTTTTCTTCAAGGCAGTAGGTTTAGTATCCTCTTGATGCTTGCCAGATGTATGGTCTGATCAGCTGGAGTGCTTTGTGCTTACAAGGCATTGTGGAACACATATATTTACTCTGCCACATTAAAACTGAATTGGCTACTGCTTACCCTCAGAACTCACTGTAACTAAGATGAAAGTTTTTTTAAAAAAGTCCATAAGGATGTGTTTATGCTCCAGTGCAGAGCTTTAGATTAACATCTAGTGAAAGACTGAAGGAATTTCAGAGTAATTAATAGTCTTTCTGTGATTGTTGAGGTGATCTCAACCATAGCTAATGATGGTAACATGCATGCAAATGAGAGAGATGTGGATCAGTCATGCAGCAGAGCAGATTCAGCATCTAGTGAAAATATGGAAGGATTAGCAAGTGAATCTGTATGGAAAGAGGAGTACTTAAGCACAGCATGATGACTTCATAGCATAAAAAGAAGGGTGTACTATAAAGATCTACTACTATATAGAAGGTTTTAAATTTTCTTTCCTGTTTTTAAATAATACTGGCTCAAACAACTGAGATTAATGGCATCATATTTGTAATTTACAGTATCAATATATGTAAATTAATGTATCTCACTACACTTAATCCTAGAGAGTATGGTTATATCATTTGATCTATGCCTTAATCTTAATGCAGAAGGCCTAGATAGCCAAGAGAATCCTTTGCATCCTCTCAGAGTGCTGTTCTCTCCCAAGGTTTCCAATGTGCTCTGTTGCAGAGGGAGGAGAAATGCACCAAACCAAACAATCCAAAACAACAACCCACTAGCTAAACAGAAAGTGAACAAATAAACAGAAGAACTCTTGAAGCTGTTCATCAGGATGGAAAAAATATTCTTCTGATTTCTTCAAACAAGATGATGTTTGAGATTGAAACACAGCCACTCACTGGTCCCAGAGAAGTCAATTCTCCTTGCTTACTGCAGCAACTCACAGTCCCCAGATTCTGTAAGGATGGAGATTTACAGAATCTACACCCTTCAGAGAACCAATAAATCCTTAATTTAGTGCCTATAAGTTTAATCCTAGCAGCTGTCTGAGAATACACTGTAAAAAGTTACTGAACACTTCCAATTGATGAGGATGTGATCACCATCTCTTAGAATCTTATCACAGGGCTGATGGGTGTAATCTGACCTTCCAGCTCGTGAGCTTTTGGCAGGAGGCTGATGTCAGCAGTTCTGCTCACTCTCATCCCTGTGCTTGCATGGTGTGATACTTACCCACCAGAAAGCAAACCCTCATTCAGGCCTCCTTTAACAGCAAGGGTAACAGAATACAGGAAAAAAAATTCAAGCATTTGCTTGTAGTTGTCAGTGAGCTAAGCAAGAGAAAAGTAGAAATTTGCTTTAATTTGGGGCTTTTTAACCATCATAATGGTGTGGTTAGGGGAGTTCCATAGACTTTTTCCTAAGTGAAATTCAGTGGGTGTGAACAGATCCTGTGAATACCTCAGTGAGTCCTGCCAGGGCTCCACCAAGAAACAGTACATCTCCCTGGAGCATGGCAGACTTTTCAAAAGCAGTAAATTGCAGATTTTGGTCCTTAAAGGACTTTGTTAATCAAAGCTTTACATCTGCAGATTTAAGCATTTATACAAGTTGGGCTTTTAGCTAATATTATTTAAATAGGGCTTGGAATGTTGTAGGCAGCCAAAATTAGTCTTTCCTCTTAACATATGGTATGGTATAACAGAACATCTAAGCCTTTAATCTTGCTAAGTAGGAGAGAGCGAGAGAAATCAAACATTTTTTTTTTAGTCAATAAGCAGCTGATAGCAATATTTTATGCATGCGAGGTACAGCAGCTAGTGTTGGAGAAGTTTTGTTTTGCAGCAGCAAGGAAGAACTTTATATTATGGATTTCTCAACAAAATCCAGGTATTTAAAAAATCCCCTGAAATGAAAGCTAAACTTACACATATGAGACCACGGATTCCTTTTAGTTCTCTGCAAACAAAAGTACATCTAAGTATGCCAAGCCATAAAAAAGTCACACAGATCCAGTGTATGACAAACCATTATAGAGTAAATCCACAGTCATCAAAGGTTTTGTTCACAAAGTTAAGCAAAGTTAGTCTGCAGACCCAGAACCAGAATTTCATTTTCTGTAAGTTGTTTATTCTTTGCCTTAGACTGAGATTTCATGAAGCAGATTGAAACTCCAAGGTTTTGTATTCAGCTTCAGGCTATTCTGATGTATTCATTTGAATTCAAGATGAAGAAAATATCTACAAAGTTTTCTCTAATTTCTCTGAATTTTTACTTTGAACACAGTAGATTGCATTCCTGATCTTGCAAACACTTTATGCATGTTCTTAATTTTGTACAACCCTTTGATCAGTGAAACCATAAAAGTTTACTCTTGTGTGTTAACATTTGAAGCACCAGACACATCAGAGTAGCAATATGTGTTTACTTTGAGAAATGAAAAGGAACAACAATACCAGAAGCTGGAGTATTTCACAATCTAAAACCAGACAAATTCTCCTTTGGGGCACATCTAGCAAATCTCAGTTCCCACGCTTTTCTCCAAAATAGCACTTGAAGTTTAACTACTGAAGCAACTAGGTAGCTGCTTTAAGTGAGGACATATGCTTTGAATGGCACTGCTAAATCTCTACCTTTCTGAAGTACAGAACTCCAGGACTCTTTTTCTCCCACAGTGCAAAGGTGGAAAGACACATGGGACTTCCCAGGTGTGCCTGTCTGGGACAAACATACCTGTGAGGGGAAGGAAGTTCAGGGGAGAAAAAGAAGGAAGAAAGAAAAGGAATGAACTCAACAACATAGCAACTGTGTTTTGTGCCATATAAGGGACAATTCTGCGGCTGTTATTCACTGTTGGGGCTGTGTCCTGCCTTGCTCTTCCTGCCAGAAGGGGGAGAGCGTGGCATTGTGTAATCAGGCTTCTGCTGGTGCCCTGCAATACCAACCCACTCCTACGTAGGAGACAGCCAACAGCACAAAGTAAAGCATGCATCTGCCTTGCTACATCTGTGCAAGACCTATAGATATCAGTCAAGGTGTGAATGGACTCTAAACAAACCAAATGGATAGATATCGTCGCTCTTCCACGGCTAAAATCCCATTTGTTTAAATATCTGCCACTTGTTACTAAAGCTGTTCCAAATAGAAGATTGCACTTAGTAAAAGATAGAAGTATTAAAACAGATTCTTAGAATATTTTGTTTGATAAACAAGTCTCAACATAACTTTGTTCCTTAATGAGGCAGTCCTGTTGATTTTGTATTAATCCTACAGATTTTTGTCACTTGGAAAAAACACCCCCAACTATAAAGTCTTTTTATCTTTACTCCATTTTCCTTTGGCTTCATTTAAAAAAAATAATTTCCTTATCTGCTGTGCAGCCTCTGCTCAGTCCTTGTCAGAGATGTGTTTCTTCTTCAACACTATCAGCATTAGTACATTTGCTGAAGTTAAGCTATCTCTGTTGTCTAGAAAGCAGTTTCTTTGCTGGCTTTAAACTCAAAAGAAAAACAAAAAAAAGCCTGGCAAACTTATTTTTAAACAATGCCTGGTATTTAATGAAGCATTCCCAGCTGTAAAGGATGTAGCACCACAGGTACATTACAAAACTGACAATTCAGCAATCTGAATTGCTGTCAGAAGTTTGTTTTTGCCTTCCTGACACAGTGGTCCCATCCTAACACTACTTTCTCCTCTCTGCCAAGCAGTAGCAGGCGATGAACCTTTCGTGCTGATTTCTCTTTGGATGATCAATCAGTAATGGTGGAACTGGGTATAATCCAAGAGTAACTGTGCTTCATTTACTGTCTTGGGCCAGAGGCAGTCAATCAACAGGCATAATAAAAATTTCTTTCTGTGTTTTCCAGAAAAAAATCGACTGCTTTAAATCAAGGACCAAAACAGAGACTAAAGCCTTCAGCTTTTCACATAGTACCTAACTTATATCTCTTATTTCTATACAGAATTTGGCATAACCTAAAAACTGACTGTCCCATGCTTCATCTTAGATATTTTCTGGCATGCAAAGACATGTGCAGCCCTGCCGCACACACAGAGGAATTCAGAAGCCCTATTTAATTATCCTCCTGCATAATGCTGTCTCTAAAATACATTTCTTTATGAAACGTGTATTCTACTTTAGCCTCAGATTTCACAGATCCTGCTGTAAAAGACGGTTAACATCCTGAAGAACAAAGCAAATTTTCAAACGTCAGAAGGGTCTGTGTGACAACATATTTGTGAGATTTGTGTGATGAGGGGAGAATTACAGCGCCACAATATTTTTTAAGTACATAAAAAAAGGAGAAAAATCTTCCTTTCTCTGCAATGGAACAGTGTTTCAAACTAGGAGGCATGGGGATGTAAAAATTCTTCTGGCCAGGAGTGCTTTCCTATGCAGGGCATATAGTATCATTTAAGCCTTACATGACATGGTGATATTCATACAGCAATTTTCCAATCCTGTCTTACCAGATATTTCTCTTCTTCTGTTTCTGTGTTTGTGGAGAGAGGGAATGAAAGAAGGAAGAAGACACACTTGTAGAATAATTTTTTTCCCACAGTATGAAGACAAAAAATGCTGAGCTGAGTTCTTTGACCCCTCCATCATATCATGGGTGTCAAAAATAAGATGAAGCTGGGAAGAGTAAAAATGAGCCACCTCTGTCAGAATAGAGGAAATAAAAGCAACCCAGGTTCAGAACACCATTTGGGGGAAAGGCACAGGGGGAAATGGATATTATTTCTTTTCATTTTCATCTGCCAAATGAAATCAAGTTCACTCCCAGAAGAAAGCTTGAAAATAAGTCTTCTAAGACAACTCTCCTGGCTAGATAATCAAAGAGGATGAGAAAGATATTCAAAGAACTGACCTTTTCATGTGCGGGTATGTCCATAAAAATGGGTGCAGGCTGTATGTTGAATGGCCCAGACATGAACCATCTGTGACTTGGAAATTACTGAGCTGTCCTAGCACCCAGTTCTAGTGTAAATAGACACTAAAACATACTAATGTGCTGTGTGCTGTCTGAAATGGAGATAGATTATGTCTGTCTTCTCAGAGAATAGACAGAAAAAGGTCATCCCTTCCATACAGTCATGTGCAGCATTATCGTTAGCTCATAATGCACATTAGCCAACTAAAAGGAAACATTTCCAGGAAAGTAATGGATCTGTTAGTTCCTCTGGTTCAGTAGCCAACTTTTCCTTTTGTTCCCATGATGATTCGTTCTCATAACATATGAGAAAAGTAATTCCCTTTGTCTAGAAACATTAAATAACCCTTTCATTAGTAGTTCAACACTTGGCAATTTGTAAACTAGGTATTAACACTCCAAAATGAAGAATCTGTGGCTACCTAAGACATTGCAAAAAGACTGCATGGCCAGTTGTAACTTTAAAATACTGAAGGGAGAGAGAGAGCTTTTTTTGGTTTTGTAAATTAAATATTTTTCTGGCAACAGTTTTAGCTAATTCTTCTCTTGTTAGTGACAACTCTGGATTGTTTTTTCACCATCTGTGTATGCAACTAAGATGCCTTTGCCTCCCAAACACTGAAGATTTGGAACTGCTGGCAAATCAGTGTTTGGTGGCATGCTCATAAAACCATCAAGGAACTTAGCTTCCATCCAGCAGCTGATGTTCACAAGCCAGCTCATTATACTTTTGCTAAGAACCATACACAATTTTTGGGTTTCCTTTTACTGGAGCCTGGCCCCAGAAATGGTGTCAACAGCAAGGCAAGAGAAAAAAGATGAGTTTAGAGCTCTCCTTCTGAAGATGGGGTTACATGAACCTGATTCCACATTAGGTAGTGGGGACAGCAAAAGTATCTAATTTTCTGAGGAAGATGGAAGAGCAGGCCAGCTGGCAGCTCCTGAGGACCACAGAGAGCAGGAAAAGAGCCAACTGGAGCAGATAGGCTGAAGGCTTGGGAGGTGCTTGGAGCGAGACCGTGGGAATGGGCAGAGGGAGGCTGCAGAGGTAGGTGGGAACCATATTCCAGAGCTTTGGCTGACGTGAGTAGGGAGCTTGCTTCTGACTTGATAAGACATATCAGACATGCTGGTGAAGGGATTTGGGAACAGAGGGACAGGAGGGAAAGGAGAATTTAGCTATGACTTTAATGAGTGGAAAAGCTAGATTTGAGAATCACAGAGCCAGCATAAAGAAGCAGCCAGGAACAGAACCTGAGTTGTACTGGAAGGAATTGATAGAATTTGGAATAGCAAAAAGGAATAATTGACTCCATTTAATGACAGGGCTCACATCAGAAGTAGGTATGTCAATTTTTATATGGAGGCATATATTTTGCTGTCTAGCTGCACACCAACATAAAAACAAGTGGTAATTTCACAAGTTCTGTTTTAAATCATAGTCCTCCAAGTTATTGTCATGTGAAACTTGATCTGTACTATAATTAATGAAAGTTTAGAGCAGCTTAGCTAAGGAAACATGGAGTTTGAAAGTGTATAATTAGAAACTGATTGCTTTAAAAGCCAGTTTATTATCAAAAAATATATTATGAAAGCAAATGTAGGGTGTCTATTACACAACAGATCGAGTGACCATAATAATCTCTTCTGACTTTAGTATGCAGAAAATTTATAGAGGAAGATCTAAATTGATACCCTGAAGGCTTTGTTCTGTTCAGGATTGACTTCTTAGATGATTTAAGGAGATCCATGGGCAGAGGCAAGTTCAAAAAAGGATGTAAAATACTGATGTGTGAAGTGGTTTTCTTTGGTGCCATAGAAAGGCCTTACATAAAACTAGGTCAGCTTTCCTTTGCTAATGGAACAGGCTCAGTAACCTGTGCCTTCTCTAGAGGAAGTCCCATTCACTGCTCTGTTGTGCCTAAAATTAGGTAGATTGTGTCTCTCAGTAGATGCCTTGAAAGACACTACATTTTCCCTAGCTGACTGCACAGGAAATGTAGAAACCTCCTTTAAAGTTACTGCCCTGTTATGTATTGTTATCTGGATCCTTTGCTGAAGGGTCTGCCATGAAAATCTTGCTCAGCCATCCCACTAATGTCCTAACCATCGAGAAAGCTTGAAGTAGCATTTTGTCTTAGGTCTGGCATTTGTGAAATACTTTTTAAACTACCTCAGATATCATTAGATGAGTGCCAAGGAAATTTAGGAAGAATTCCAGTTCAACAGAAGTAGCTTTCCAAAAATCTGTACATTTTGAACACTCACAACGGGATCAATTAAGGAATCTCGTGAGATATTTGCACCGCCAGAAAATGTTGTTTTTTTGAGATTGAGGAGCCCAGTATGCATGAAATATCATTTTTTTAGAAGTAAGAGCAGAATCACATATCCAAGCTGCGGAATTATTACTATTTTTAAAATTTATAACATTATCTTGTAATGAATTTGGTCTTTGTGTTCGATAGTCTATATTGAAAAACTCCCCTCCCCTCCTTTTTTTTTAAGTTTTGCCCTATCTTCACAAAGTTCACTAATAACCTGAGCATAGTTTGATGGCTGTGTTTTTCCATGAATCACAGCTAGAAGTTCTCTTCTCATGCTTTATGAAACACAAAGTCAAAACAGAATAGTAGAAGGAGTAAAATGTAAGGTCAGACAAGCAACGCCTAGCAGGACTAGGAACTGAAGCCAGACAACCTTGTGCTTTCATTGCAAGGTCTTCCTCCTCCTCCAGCCCTTTTAAGCAGAAATGCCTAACACCTTGGTGCTTTCAGCAGGTTTCCATACTAGGCACATCTCTGGAGGTCAGAGGAGGGTGGAAAAATCTCTCTTTGTCAGTGCGTGGGAGGGCCCTGACAGCTGCAGGCGGAGCTGGGGCCCATCTAAACCAATTTGGCAGCTCTTGCTGCGCTCTGGCCTCTGGAGAGGATGATCTGGAATGCAAAGCCTCCTGCTTTGTGTGGTCTTGTGCCTATACATGTTGCACTAGCCTGATGCTAAGTCTTGCTAGAAGAGGTAAGTTATAGAAATTATTCAGGTATGTAGAAATCTTAATTAAAACCCATGAGCTCAGCACAATCCATAAATATCTCAGTCTAATTTCTGGGATGAAAGTTGGAAATCAGGAGAAGAAACTACAAAAAGAAGAAAGAACTACCTTACTATAGCCGCTTACTCTGAAAAGAGTACATATATCTTCGTTCTAACTTTGAAAAAGGAAAGTTTTGGCATGGTCTCTACTGTGGCATTATCTGAGACTAAGAAAGAAGGTGATGAATTTGTTGGGATACTCACTGGAGAAACTGCTTGATTGCAATCTGGCCTGCTGCTTAAGGAAAATAAAATTGAGTTCTCATCAGGCAACAAGCCTGTATAAGTTAATAGGCTTTAATAATAGCACCTCATTACATTTTTATAAAACTGCCTGGGAAATTAATGCTGGAAATACAAAGGAAAGCTCTAAGGGATCACAGTTATAAAGCAAAGATAACAATATTACGGCATTTCAAAATAATGCATATACTATACTGGATACCACACAGAATTCAGTGACTGGGATTAAGGCCAAGTAAGCTTTTTTGAATGGATGTCCAAAGCAGATGGGAGACCTGACTCATGCTTTGGAATAGAAAAATGATTTCTGGGACAAGGTGTTTGAGAAGCCTGATAGCAGTTAGAAAATTAGGAGGTACTAGCCTCTGTGAATGCTGATGTATGGTAACAATATTGTGGTCACTATTACAAAAGTCATATTTGCCAGCAAATAATACTAATGATGGTCATACTTTTTGTATCCAAGGCACACCACTTCTTTCCCATGGATTTTTATTACCTCTGTGCAGTAACTGTTGACAAACATTAACATTTTTGAAAAATGATGAGCACTGTGTTTGTGAACTTGGAGACATCGCTGTTCCCAACAACTGGTCATTAATCAAAGCTGTGGTGAAGAAACTCAGACTCAGTGGAGGTAAGAGCAACAAGAGGAGAACACTTTTGACTGGATGCATGAGCAAACAGCACACACTGCAGAAAGTAATGCTTCTATCAGTGAGGTCAGTCACATTGCCTGTAGTAAGGATCACATTTAGGGGTTTTATGGGGGAGCCAGGGCTCCCAAGACTGATGGAGGAAAGCACCTTTGGAGGATGATGCAGAATATCTGAGTTGTACTGCAATTAGGATATTAATTTAGGTACCTTCTTCTTTCCTTTTGCTATACTTAGAACCTCAGCAGGTACCTAAATTAAGGGATTAAAATTAGTCAAGACAAATTACATTACCTCTGCTCCAGTATGTCCAGCACCATGAAATGTCTCTGAGGCCTGTGTGTGCTCTGTACTTCATCGGATTTTTTTAGTAAATCAGGGGCATATTTCCGCTGATCCTGTGCCCTCAGGGATAATGCTGTATTTTAATTAGTGTTTCAAATTTGTCAGGTTGTTATGATCAATTGCTGACTAGAGATGAGGCTTTTATGTGACACTCATTGACTCTTCTGAAACAGCAAAGTATCTTATATTCATCTCATTTGAGGGGTTTCTTATGGGAGTTTTTGATGAAAATTCTGAACATGTGCGGCTAACTCTTGCCTGGTAGAGTCTGGCTGTTTTGTCTTTGAGGAATGAAGTCATAAGAGGTGGACTCAAACCAGAATGTGACACATTCCTTGGAGGTGGAGAGATGCTTCTTCCACCCCACCGAGGAGACTTGAGGGCAGCACTAGAGCCTCGACACTGAAACATTTCAGAAGGCAAGGTTCACGTCTCTGACTCCAGCCAAGACTGAGTGTGAGTGCTCATTAAATATTAAATAATAGTACGGTTCAGATCTGAATCCAAACTTCTCATCTTGCACCATTCCAGCTAAGCTGGTTATGACCGGGAACATGGCTCGGAAACCCCTTTGAACTTTGGAGGAATTTTGGTTCTGGATCTAAAAGCTGAGTTCAGTAGTGTGTAGCAAGGGCTTTCAGTCAAAAGGGAAGCATGAAAGGAAATAATTCAGGATTATTTTTGTAATATATTCAAGTAAACAACAGAGGAAAAAAAGTCAAGTCATCTGTGACTTGTATTCTAATTGCCAAAAATTATCTAAAAATACAAATTAAAAATATGAAACAGCCTTGTGTAAGTACACTTGAACCACTATTTCACAAAAGTTTTAACTGTGGAAAAAAAAACTTTATAACACCACCTGCTGTTCAGCTGGTTTTGACCTGACCCCTTTCTCCTTTTCTTGTTATTATAAACAGTGAGCTCTTTAAGTGAGAGCTGTTTAAAGGATAGGGGCTGTAAGTGTTCCTTCCTAGATCCCAGATGCAGTGGGAGACTGATGGGCTTTTTGATCTTTATTTTATGAGTGTCTGATAAATTGCCTCTGGCACCTGGCAACTGAAATTTCACTATCTGAAAACTAACCCTTATGTCAAACAATGTGGCCAGTCTCATACTCCAAGTTAAAGACCTGCGTGCATTTAAGTACAGGATGTTTTCCAACATTCAGTACAGTATGTGGTGAAGCCTTACTTCACATATTATTATTAGACAGATCCTCAGCTGATGTAAGTTGGCATAACCCCATATGATTAAAGGAGCTGAACTGTTTTACATCAGCTGGCAACCTGGTCCAAAGTGCAACACGCATACTTTTGATTTAAAATAGTATTTTGTATGTGATTCTTCAAAGGTTGGTATGTTTCAACTTTTTCAATATATTGCTCTGCAGCTCTGTTTTTGTTTCTGAGGCAAGTTAAAAAAAAAAAAAAGAAGAGTATTAAGATAAAGGACTTTGGGTAATGTTCTCTCGTTTGCTTGTTTGTTGGCTGCTTTAGATGGAAACTGAGCTATCATGTATTTGAAATCAAAGTCTCAAATGGTGCTCTGGGTAATTTCTACCAAACTGTGTTACTACGTGTGCCCTGGGGGAAGACACCCTGGTCCTCACTTTGCTTCTCATGTGTTCTGCCAAATGATAGGAAAACTCACGCTTTTTTTTTTGTCAGAATTGAAAAGATCAGCAACAGATATGTCTGAAATACTGGGATTTCTGTCTAGTAGTAATCCCAACATTTCATATTTTTCTCATCCTCTTTTGCATCAAGGATTTGTGAGGGAGAACAACAGAAGTAGAAGAGAGGACTCATCATGAGGAACAATCATGAAAACAGTGGGAGACATACAGATGATTTGGAACCATTGTAAGAAAATAAGTGTAGAGGCAGCAATTCACATATTTAAATAAACCAAAACACAGTGCAGTCCTAAGTTCAGAGGTTATAGGACCTGTTCCATTTATGGGCAGCAAAGGGTGGCTCAGAGGCCTCTGCTGGGCTTGCGAGTGGGAGGAAGGCTTTCAGTGCTCCCTTAATAAGGGCACTCTGAAAATGCCAGCTGGGTAAGACAGAGCATTAAATCTCACATAAAGCAAGGATCCATTTCTTGTGACAGGCATCCGAGTGACATCCAAGTGTGACTGAATTTACAACCCAGCCCTGTGCACAGTCATAATTGTTTTCTGTTGAACAAGACACATCCAAATTTTAGGTTTCTCCAGAGGAGAACATGCCCTCACCTACCATATGTGCCTCTTAATTTCTTGCTGCCATCCTCCAAAACCCTGACATACCCTGCAGAAGGGCTGGGCACTGACTTTGGAAGGATGGCAGCATTCAGCACCCAATGCTGGAGTGCAGGTTAGACAGCTCCATGGGAGACATCCTGTTGGAGGATGACATCCCACCCAGAGGGCTAATGAGATGGTTCCTTTTACAGGAAAACTCACGCTGGCAAATTGTCTTTGAAAACAATGCTGTTTTCTTAGAGCAGAGCATTAGAACAGATTCTGTGTTTCCTCGCAGGACAGGCAGCGTGGCTGGCAGGGTGCTGTGGGAGGGCTCCACACATCCAAGCTCTGGTGCAGGCTTTGCCTCCGGGCTTGTGCGGGAGTACAGACAAGCACCCCTGGAATCTTGCATCTCTTTCTACCCCCAGCCTTGTACATTAAAGTGGGATCATGTAAAACCTAGCACAAATTAAGCCTGGAGTTTAGAAGAGGCTGTTAGTTGCTACTGAAGCACAAATAAAAATAATCCATAATTCTTCCATAGAATATTTAAAGCAAACAGTCTGGGAAAGAAACAGCCACATTTTATTTCACTAAAAAGTCACATAGGACAAAAGGAAATACAGATGTTCTGGCTGAACTGTCTTATGAGTTGTTGACTAGTTAATTAATCAAAGTTGTCTAGTGATTTATTGATTAAAAGAACTTCTGCAGTCATGAACACGTCAAATTTCACAATGGAAAATTTAGCAATGGAAAAAGTCTGGTCTTTTAGTTCCTTCCTTAATCAAGACAGAGAATGGCATGAGAACTGAGGACATTTCATGTATTAAGCCTATGCCAGGCAATCTAATTATGAGATAGTATTGCTTAGAAAATTTTGATTGTTTTTTCCATGCAGCTTTTTTTCAAGCGGAGAGATTTTTTTCCCCTGTTTTAACAGTGCTAGCAATAGCCCCCATATAAGAAGTCCTGTAATGTCTTAAAGTACATACAGACAAAAGTATGCAGTATTTCCTGTGGTTGTAGTCACATTTGGTAGTCTGATAAAGGATAAATCCCAAAGGAGTTACCTTTGCTGTAGTTGGGAAAGCACAGGAGTAAAATACATTTAAATTTTCTTGGAAGACTGAGACCTACCCTAACTATCAGTGTTGCTTTCCTCCCTATTCATCCTTATGATAAAAATAACATAATAAGTGCTATTTTTTGCAAACATTTGCCCCTCTGTAAAGTTTTCTAAAAGTATTTAATTAGTGACTGCAAAAAGCTGATATGTGCACTTGAATTGTTATTCAGAAGATACTGAGGTCTGTCACAATGCTCATATGTTCTGGAAGGTTAAGTTTCTCTGTCATAAGGATGATGAGTAGGAGGCGAGTCCTGCATGATCATAAGCCTCCCCTTGGTACTTGGTGAAGGTCAGTTGTAAATGGGTCTGTTTCTTCAGTGTACAGGTGTGTCACATTTGGGCTTTAAGGGACCTTCAGAATCACCCAGATCCAACCCCGCTGCCATGGGCAGGGACACCTTCCATTAGATCAGGCTGCTCAAAGCCCCATTCAACATGGTCTTGAACAATTCCAGGGATGGAGCATCCACACTTTTCCCTGGGCAAGCTGTTATGGTGCCTCACCACCCTCACAGTAAAGAATTTCTTCCCAGCATCTAATCTAAACTTACCCTCTTTCAGTTTAAAGCCAGTATCTCTCATCATATCCCAACAGGCCCTTGTAAAAATCCCTCTCCAGCTCCATTGTAGGCTCTTGTTTTTCAGGGTCAATAGCCCCAACTCTTTCAGCCTATGTTCATAGGAGAGGTTTTCCAGTCCTCCGATCATCCATGTGACCTCCTCTGTGCTTGCTCTGACAGGTCCATGTCCTTCTTCTGTTGGTAACCCCACAGCTGAACATAGTACTCCAGGTGTGGTCTCACAAGGTTAAAGTAGGGGGGGAAATTCCTTTCCTTGACCTGCTAGATATGCTGCTTTTGATACAGCCCAGGACACAGAATCACAAAATCACAGAATGGGTCAGGTTGGAAGGGGCCACAGTGGTCATCTGCTTCAACATCGTGCTTAAGCAGGGTCATCCCAGAGCACATGGCACGGGATTGTGCCCAGATGGTTCTTGAATATCACCAGTGAGGTAGACTCTACAACTTCCCTGGACAATCTGCTTCAGCGCTTTGTCACCTTCATAGAGATGCTTTCCAGCAAGTTGGCCCCCAGCTTGTAATGGTGCCTGCAGTTATTCCTCCTCACATGCAGCACCTTGCATTTGCCTTTCCTGAATTTCAGATTGTTCTTCTCTGCCTGTCTCTTCAACCTGCCACAGTCCCTCTGAAGTGTGGCACAGCTGTCTGAGATATTGGCCACTCCTCCTGGCTTTGTGTCATTGGTGAGGCAGCCTCTGCCCCTTTATCCAAGCAACTGATGATTAAGTGAAACAATGCTCAGCCCAGTATCAAATCTCCAACTGGACCCTGTGCCACTGATGGCAGCCTTCTGGGATCTGCTGTTCAGCCTGTTCTCAATCCACCTTAATCCACCTCACTCCCCTTCTCAGTTTGCCTATGAAGATGTTGTGAGAGGCAGTGTTGAAAGTGCTGCTGAAATTGAGGGAAACAACATCCATTGCTCTCCCTTCATCCATCCAGGTAGTTGTTTCATCTTAGAAATCAATCAGATAGGTCAAGAATGATTTCATGTTTAGTGAATCCATGATGATTACTCCTGATCACCTTATCATGCATGTAGATAGAGATGGCCTCCAGAGTAAGGCTTTCCATCACCTTTCCAGGGATTGAGGTGAGGCTGGCTGGCAGGTAGCGCCCTGGATCCCCCTCCTTGCTTTCTTTGAGGAGTAGGGTGACATTTGCGTTCTTTTAGTCCCCAGGCACCTCTCCTATCTCCATGACCATAGAGTTGGCTTTCTGGCTGTGAGTGAGCATTGCCAAGTCATATTGAGCTTTTTGTCCACCGCCACTTTCAAGTCCTCCCCACGGCTGCTTTCAACCCATTTTCCACCCAGCCTGTACTTGCCCTTGGGATTGCCCTGCCGCAGCCTCAGAACCTTGCACTTGGCCTTGTTGAAGTTCATGATATTCACATGGGCTCAACCCTCAAGCCTGCCAAGGTCCCTCTGAATGGTCTCTCATATATTATAAACGTCTCTCGGGACAATTGTGCAGCAGACTGGGTAAGACGTTTTGTATCATGCAGGAATGTCCTCTAGCAAAGCATGGAGAGGTCAGAAGGCTCATCAAAAGATATGCTGACTCTGTTAAAAGAGATTTTCCTAAAAGTGTCCCAGTGTCAGCAACTGGTAGAAAGTTCAGTTTCTGGTTTCATAACTCTTCTGCAATGCTAAGTCTATTTATTGTATTGCACTCCATTGTTTCATGTTTATTGTATAATATTTCACAACATACTATTTTACGAGTTGTTATTTATACAAGTTAAGTCTGATTCCAGAAGAGGAAAGGTGATTTGAATTTGACTTCATTACATCTTCCTGGCTTCTGGAGCAGCCCACTGGAACAGCCCCCAGCTTCAAAAGTTGGAATGGCTCTGATGCTACTCATTTTGACACAAGTGCTGAACTAATCTTTGGTTCAGTAGGTGCTGAGGGAATTCCATCAGATCTTTTACACACACCTGCACTTCACAAACCTAAAAAATGAGGTATTATCATTTTAATGACAGAAATTCTCAGATTCTTGAGCTGATAACTTTGTTTGAGAAGGCAGTTACCATTTTCCCAATGGGAAGAAAGAAAATAATTTTTTCTGTTAATAGTAATATCTGGATATTCAATCCACATAATTCTTAATATAATTTTGAATTACCTATGATGAAAAAATCTGAAGAACTTTTCTAATAAAAAAGTGAAGCATACATAAAAAAGGAAGGGTATCTTAAACATAAACATTAGAATACTGAAAATACAAGTAATCTGAAAGGATAGGCCTATTTTAGAAGTATAGGGATACAGTCTTGTGCATGTATGTGTCCTCTATTGCAAAGATAAAAGTTCCACATAAATTAGTAGGAAAAAACTACTGGAATAAGTTAAGAAAATGTAACTTTATTAAGGAGTTGGCTTTTCATCTTCCAACCATGACCCTATTGTTGTATTCTTTTAAATGCTTGGACACCAAAAAGAATTTTTAAAGTGATTTTTTTTTAGGGACTTTTACTCAGTGACTAGCTTGCTTTCTTTGAACCTGTGTTGCATCTGTCTTTGCACACAAAATTTCTTCTAATGTCCACAGAAGATCTATGAGAAGTACAGGAGTAGGATGCCCATTAATTATCGGAGGATTAAAAACCTACAGTGAAAAGACAGAAAATTATTCTCTTCCAAAATCATAAGGGAGACTTCTAATGAAGATTAAAGTCTGAAATGTACAAAGAACTACCCCTGTATCTGTATTCTGTTACTTTGTGACACCTCAAGCCCCCATAGGGTGATAAGACCTTTCATAGGGTGACAGACACTTTCCTCTGGGGACCACAGAGACCACAGTTCTGTCATCTATCTATTAACAACCAGCAGGGAAAATTTATATCTGAATAATGAAACAATGCATGGTCTTCAAATTCCTCTCCTTCTTTATTCCCTGTTTCCCAGGAGTAATTTTCTCCAGTGCATTTTATTTGACTTACCCAAGCCTCATGAGTTGCTGTGGTCACTCAAGTCACTTATCTTCCTGGATCGCAGCCTGCTAAAGCCAGCACTCGACACAGGCCTTAGTTAAATCTGCAAAGAGAGGTGGAGGGAATCAGGGTCTTCCAATGCTACAATTAATAATAGTTTGGCTCTTGTTCTGTAAAAGCTTGACATAATATTTATTACACCTATGGGTTGCAAAGGATCTACTCCAGCAGTAAAGATTACGCCCAGAGTTCACAGGATTTGTCTTTGATGTTTCATACATTCTGTAATGCGTGCCACAAAAAGGGGTGGGTTTTGGCCTCACAAAAGGAATGTTTCTTAATAGAAATGGGAAACAAATGCAGCAGTCTCTCTGACACTAACCTGCAGAACCCAGTTTGGGGGCACATGGCATCAGTGTTGTGCAATGTTTGAGATGTGTGAAGGAGAATGATCTTGGGTTCAGCTGAATTTTGCAGCCCGAGCCATGCTCCTGGTCCCAACACACTCTGGGGAATGGAGAAGAGATCCAGCTATGTCTCCAGAGATAACTAACTAACTAACTAACTACCTACCTACCTACCTGGGCAACCAGACTCTGCTTGGAAGAGCAGCACACAAAGGCCATAGATAAGCTGAGACTTCTCAGTTGCACAGACATTCTGGTTTTTGTTCCTCAAGGAACTCCCTGTCTTCTTTTTATTATTTTCTCACCTTCCTTTTCTTTGTTTATTTCCCTCTTTTCAGGGGGAGCTGAAGAAAATGGAATGAGATTGTGGAGTTCCCTGAGTGCTCCCCTTCCTCTCACTGTCTTTGTGCTGTAAGAGGACATGTCACCCTCTGTGCCTGAGCTGACACGGTGTTGAGCAGTGGCTTTGAAAATCCAGGTTCAGCAAGAACCCGAGGAAGTCCAACCTTTGATCAGCCACACAACACCATAGGTGATGTGTCATCACAGAGGCAGGGACTGCACATTTTAGTCAGGGGTTGCCTTTAATCTCTAATTTGGCAAAACAAAATAAAATAAAGCAGAAATTCCCCTGAAGCATTTAATTTTTGCCTTTAATGCCAGAGAGCTTAAGTGTGGCAGTTTGGTGATGTGCTATGCAAATTAAAGCTGTGAAAAAACAAAGCTAGTTAAACATAAGTTTTTCTTTAGCAGGTAATTATTCTTAGCTGTTTCCACATGCCTCCTTACATCCATGAAACCCTGTTACATTACAATGAAAGACTTATTTCAGAACTCACACATGCACTATTTTGTTAGCAGTGGAAGCACAAGCAGAACATCTGGGTGCCAAGTTCAAGCAAAGTGCAAGATTTTTTTTTTCTGAATTCAATGTTGGTGTGTCCCATCATGTAACTATGATATATGATAAAAGGAAAAATCACAGCCAAACTCAACCTTGTTCAAAGCAAGGTGCTAGTGAAAGGATGGGATGGAAAATAAGTACTAATGGATTAATGTTCCATGATAAATGTTTTATTATAAAAGCTAGCGAGTGATTAGATAATTCTTGCTTCCAAAAGTAGGGTTTAAATATTTCTGCTTGGCTAGAAACCAAAATAAATATATCACTTAACTATCTGGTTTACAGGAACATCTATATGAATAAAAAAGTAATACAGACTTGGTTCCTTTTGTACAGTAGGTGTAATAAATAGCCAGCTATAGCAATATACTGCTTACTGTTTGGAGCCGTTACGGTACATTAAAAAAAAATATTACAAGTATTAAAGGTACAGCCAGAATTCTCCTCCATGCAACAGAGCTACACTGTTACTAATTGAGACAATTTTAAAACGGTTAAACTGTAAAAGTTCAGATAAATTTAAGGAAAATGAAGATACAAACATAGAAAAAACCCTGAATATTTAGATTCATAAAATTCGTGCAAACATTTGAACCACAACAATTTTCATTTCCACCAGTACAACAGATTTGGAACACAAGTGGACTTGGCAAGAGGATATAAAGATATTAAATATAATTCCTTATGAAACTGTTTCTGTAGATATCTTTGTTAACTAATGGATCTCAAAATACTTATGGGGGAAATTAACTTTATCCCTGTTTCATTGGTGAAGAAGTCAAGGTATTCAGAAGAAAACCAGCTTATTTGGCACCCTCCAACAATTCAGACTGCAGGTGTCTCAGGTCCAATTTAATGCCATGTTTAAGGAATCATGATGGCACTGATTGCCTTAGTTGTACTTGATGCAAATACTTGGATAGATACTTGATTCTTTCTGCTTAAGGAAATGTCTTTAGAGGGGCAATCTCCTGAAATCATCTATGGTGTGTCTTCTGTGCAGTTTTTTCAGAATAACCAATATAATTTCAAATTACATCTACAAGAATTCAATCTGGGAAGCCTGGCTGGACCTTGAGGAGACTTGGAAGAGAAATGGCAGACCCTATCACATGAGGTCTCCTCCTGTGTACAATTGCTGAAACATGGATAAGAAGATTAGAAAAATGATGCAAACTCTAAGTCACAGATGCAGTCACAGTCACAGTTCATTGACTTAACAGAGAACAAACAAACACAGAAATGTGTGAGCTATGGGGAGGGGGACACAGAAGTTATTTTGCTAGAACATCTAATAAAGAGTAAACCAGAACAATGCAGAGAAATGGGCTCATTCTCTTTCCTTCTGTCAGCTTAGGACCTAAGTCTGCCCTCTGCTACTTGTTGAACGCCCTTGATTTTGTTCATGTCGCTCTGGCTTGCCTAGGTTATTGAGGGATGCTCCAAGTGCCAGGAGACTATAAAGGACATGAACAATGGTCAAAGCAACCATAAATTGATCATACTCACACTGAAGTAACCCATTTAAAAGCATGACATTGTGCTTCTTTAACATTACAACACTCCCAAATACTAATCTTAAGAGTTCAGGCAGGTCTCGATATGAAAGGCAAACAGACTGTTCTCCTAGTCCAGGCAGCCTAGGAATAAGTGAGTGTTTATGCATTTTTCTTCTTACTGTCTAAAACTCAATATTTAATAAATATATTTAGTACATGGTGTCTGCTGACAGTGGGATGCTGAATGTGTTTATGGGTTGTTGCTCCATCTTCTGCAATCTCACCACCTTGTTCTGTGCATAGGATGAGAGACCAAGAGTATGATTGGACCCACTAACTGCAAGTTCCCTGGACTTTGGAGAGATTGTCCTGGCCAGCAGTTTTGGGCTCAGGCAGACTAACCCTAAAACTGAGCAGATATGGGGGTCCCCAGTCTGTGCTGAAGTCTGTGCTATCACAGCTGTGCTGCAAACAGTCCTCAGATACTCCTTAAAATGCTTACTCAGGAATGTCTGCTCACACTACACTCACTCCAGTGTAAACACACCCTTAAAGCAGATGTAGAACATGCCCCAGAGGGAGATAATGCAACACCCAGGGATGGCTGGTGAATAAAGCAGCCTACATGCAGTCACTCTGCCCTGCACATTTGTACTAAGATGAAGGTCAGACTTCAGCTTGGTGCAAAGCTAGTGGAGCATGACAGCTGCATAAAATACGATACAATAAACATACGGGAGTGTTGCTTTCTTCTGCTGCTATCAGTCTTTTGGATGTCAGTGGAACAAAGATTTGGCCTGTGTTGTATTGCGGTACAGTAGTTTTACAAACAAGGTAGATTTATATGGCTTTGGAGTTAAGCTACCGCTGCAAAAACAAGTCCTGTAGAAATGTTTGGTATGAGATTATTTATAGAGAGGCTACACTGGTTTCTATTGTATTAATGCTGAGGCTCTCTTAAAGTTATGCAGAGCCTAATTCTTTTCCATTTCTGCTAAGGGAGGGGTAGAAAATTATACTTTTATGGAAAGATCCCCAGTCCTAATATTACTGGCTTAAAATAAACCCCTTTATAAAAGTACTTGAATTAAGCTGTGCACTGAAAGCCAGTTGAGGAAATGATATTGAACTGTCTTGCATGCAAGCTACTAGGAAATGCATCTGGTCAAGCTGTGAAGCACATCCATAAGTAAACATGATCACCATTGCAATTTAACACACTTTCCTCTGAAGTTCAACAAACACAAGAATTTGAGTTTGATGGGTGCTGAAGCCTATTTCACAAAATTATCTGGTCATGCAACTCACATATAATTGAAATAGGAGCTGATTGCTTTGAATAGCTTTGATCAAATGGACCCAATTTTCTTATCTATCAAACTTCACTATATTTTCAAAATATATTTCTAATATGAAAATGTTGTCAAAAACTGGAGGAAGAGCTGTTCTGATGAATTTTTTACAATTACTTAAACATTCTCAATGGAGCATGAAAACAACATGCCCATGAGTAACCTGAAGAACATGCAGGAAAATCCTTTACCCTATGAGGTGCAGAAGTGACTTGAAGGCTCCCAATTATCACTGTTGCCTTTTATATTGCTCAGCTTCTTAGAAAGTAGAACAGAACTATCACATGTAATTCCATGGGATGTATATGTAGGTGTATATTCCTCAATTCCCAATGGCCCGTATGAATAGAATAATATAATTCTCTGAGTGCAAAGTTTGAAGTCAGAACATTGGTTTTATCAGAAGGCTTGGGACAGGTTTGCTTTTGAAAATGAGCTTTCACAATAAAATAAAATTTTTCTAGTGCTTATAGAATTTGGGGCATTGGGGTGTATCCTGCAGTATTTTGAAAAAAAACCTGATGGACATTGGAGTGCATATTACCATCCCTATTTGTCTGAGAGCCTGGGATGGGTTGATGCTGTGTTTGTGTCCTCAGCTGCAGGGAGGTTTGGATTTTCCAGTCCTGAAGTGGCACAGATGAAGAGCAGCAGATGGGTGTGCTCATGCAGGCCAACCATGGGCTTCTATCTCAGGTAGGAGTAACACTTATGCACCACGGGCAAAGGCAAGCTTTCTTCAAAGCACTGATCACGGTAAGAGCCTAAATAGGGTTTTCTAAACCACTTTTTGATGTGCCTATCTCTCCTTAATGGCTATAAAGAGAGTGTAGCGTGACTGGCCTCTGAAATCAGTTGCTTCCATTGATATTGTGAATATCCACTGAGGGCCGCCTGGAAAGGACTTGCTTCCTCCTGGCCCTCTGAAGATTGACCCTGTTCACTCAGACTGTGCTCCTGGGTGAGCTTTTGCCCCTGCCTGGACTCAGATAGAGTGAAGGTTTGTTTATATCCAATCTGAATTAAAATTTCCATGTAGTACAGGGTATGGAGCTGTGTGAAAACTGCAGCTCTGACTCCAGGGAGTCTTGGTTTACAGTGAACCTCTTGAACAAAGAAACATGAATTTTCTGTTTTTCCCCACTCCTCTGATTCCCCTATGATGAGCCAACGGAATTCAGCCAGTGAAGGGGTGTCTCAGGCTCTGCTCTTGGGGCTTTTCAGTCAAATGAAGATGCTGACTCCTCATGAAGCTACTAGTGGGCTAAGTGTAAACCTGCTTTCCTACCCCAAGGACTAGCCTCTGACTATGCACAGAAATTTATAGTTTGTTTTTAAAAAAAATATTGCTCCCCATTACCCATAAAAGAGAGAGGCTTGTTGGAGCTGCACACCTCCCAGGCACGGTGCAATTGGTTGCCCTGCCAGCCCCGTGATGTAAATTACCTTTGCACTTTGTAATAGAGTCAGCACCATGACAGGAACTCACACATCACTCAGTTGGCTAAGAGTAATAAAGAGGAAAATCAAAAGGAGCGTGAGTTCATGCTGGAGGTATGTACAATCAAGGAGAGAGATTTATGACAAAAGCTGAGTTATATTATAGGGTATAAACAGCTTCTTACTCTTATGTTTTCATACACCCCATGTTCCTTCAGCAAATATAGTGTTAAGTTTGGGGGAGACTTAGCTGTGAATTTTTGCCTTCTTAAAAAGGTCTGGAAAAACAAACTTGCATTTATGTGGTATAAAAATCATTGCTGAACTTCAGCCTGCCGGTGTGGATAAGTACAAGGTAGCAGCCTCTGGCTAACAGGCATCAAAAGCATGTTTCAAAAGTCTGGTGTGATGATTCTCATTTGGTGTCAGAGGTTTAGCTTCTACAAAACTTCACTTGGTTTTTTCACCACACTGCAGAAACATCTATCATCAGTAGCCATTCAGGTGTTCACCAGTAATTACCAGAAGCAGTGCCAAGTGCCTGACACAGGGATGGCCTCAGTACAGACTGTACCCGATTATTTCTCCTCAGAATATCATGACTATAGCATTATCTGAGCATCCTCTGGTACAGAGTAGGAATGGTTGTGCTGTATTGGGCCAAAGCTTTAACAATTTCTGATTCAGATGCTGAGGGAGTGCCAGTCTCTCAGGATAAGGCAAACTGATGTCCTTGGTTTCATGCTGGTGACTCCCCACAGAGCTGCTCCATCACCATTAGAGCCCCTGGGCATGGTCTGCAGTCCTAGTGATGTGGGCCAGCAGCCCTGCATCCTCTTTCCCCTCTACTCACACTAAACCCTGCCTCCTAGGTGGATAAGTGGTTGGTGTGCAAAAGAATAAACAAAATAAAAAAGAATGAAAAGCTGAAGAAACAACAAAAAAAACCATTTGTAACTTGGAATTAGCTCAGAAAAGAATTTTAGAAGAACTGAAATGCTGCAGAACTATACAGCAAAAATTAGATTATTTCAATATGCTTTTTTGTCCCTGTCTTTGTTACAAAGAGCATCTCTTTGCACTTGCCAGCACTATATGACCCGAGTTTCCCTGTAAAATTGCAAAAGGAACATTTCTGCTGTCTCTGTTTCTTCTAGTGGTCTTTATGCCGCTTTTATTCTCATCTGGGAAACCAATAACAGGCCCAGGCACTGAGATCTCCTGCCCACTGTTTGCTCACACCAAGTTGTAGCTACAACCTCAGTCAAAGTCCCTAGGACTGGTGAATACTGCCGTGGTATGTCAGCCCTTCCTCTGGGATGCCCATTTTTCCCTGCATCTCCCCCCACAACTCCACTGGCTGTGGCGAGATAGAGGGGAAGCCAGGTTTGGCCCCAAAGAAATCATCTCATAGTTTGACAATGGGGTAGAATTACAGAATCGTAGACTCAATTAGGTGGGAAAAGACCTCTGAATGTATTGAGTCCAACCTTTGACTGAACACCACCATATTGACTAGACCATGCCACTGGTTGCTGCATCCAGTCTTTCCTTAAACACCTCCAGGGACAGTCAATGGAAAATGTGGAAAACATCAGCCCACTTTTTATATTAAAGCAAAAAGGATGAAGCAGATGTTTTTAAGTAAACATGGACTCTTGTTATGCATTTCTGAGAAGTCAAGAGAAGCTTTTTCAGAAGCAGGAGTAGCCCATGAATTTAAAGGGGTTTTAAATACTGTACTTTCCCATAAAGCTATAAAATCCTGGCAGAAAGCTCAGCAGCCAATCAAGAAGGAATGAACCTGAGCATGTTATAACTCAGATTACCAATAAAAATGTCAGGCTGAAATCAGAAGTGGGTAGTTTTATAATCTTGAACTGAAAGTATTTTTTTAATTGCTTTCAAATGGGGAACTTAATAATATAATTAAATATATGTATAAAAAGTCCCAAAGTGCTACAATCTGTTTTACTATCTGACTTTGTCAAGCTGATTATTATTACAATAGGGGAAATGGTGGATTTGAATGTCTTTTCTCTGGCACTGCAATTTCCCAGCTGTTTTATTGGGATTGTATTAAAACTGGACAAAATGTACTCTGCTGCTTCCATAAAAACCAGTTGAGCATTAAGAGTTAATACCAGCATTTTAAAATCATTAAAACCAGCCTATAGCTGCAGATTAGTGTGGGGTGAGATGTGTTATTTGAAGCAGGTGTGATCTGTCAGGAGCAGTGTTTTGGCATTTTACAACCAGTGGGGCTACGTGCACAGCTGTAGACTGAAGAAAAATGGACCAGCGTGGGTACAATGGGCAGCTTTGTATATATGTTGCTATTTTCCTAATGCACTTTTAGCGCATATATAGATAAACAGTTCAAATATTGATTGGTATTTTGTGGTATCAATAGGCTCCCTTTAATCTGGTTTAGTCTCTAAAGTATATTACATTGATCAGTAACCACTGATATATTTTCTTACTGAGACTAAATTATGCTCTTTCCCAAAGGATATGTCTGTAAACAAAAGCGCCAGGAGGAATAGTTTGGATAGTGAAAGAGAGCTGAGTATGTGTCAGTCAGGTGTAAACTGCTGGAAATAACCTGTTACTGTTTATGGGCCAGCTTGTACAGATTTCTTCAGAATAGCGTTGGTTGGGAGCCAGCGATCAAACACTTCTTTTGTTGGAAAATGCCAGTATGGGGAAACAGAAGTATTTCATAGGAATGTGTCAGGTCTGATGAAGTTTTGATGAAATACAAACAGGGTCCTGCTGGAAGCCTACCATGTTCCTGCCAACCCGCACAGGTTGTTTTTGGACCAGGAATTATTTATTCTTCTAAGGCTCATGTTGATAGGGCTGACCCAACCTCCACAGGTCCTGACCCTCCCTGGTGCTGGTGGGACTGGGCAGTGTGGAAACCTTGGCTGAGGCTTAGAGGGTGATCTTCCAAGAATCATTTGATCATGCAAATTTCAAACCTAAAATTTCAGTATCTACATGATGACAATTTTTTTTACATGAGTTTTCTTTTCCATGGGGTGTTTTTATATTTCTAATTTTCCAAAAGGCAGTAAAGTTTGAAATTATTTTAAGTAAAGGTATCTTCCCAATAAAATTTCAATTTAATCTCATATAGCTGATGGCACAGAAATGCTACTGAAATGATACACGTGGATTACCCAAACTTTCATATAAGCTCTTCAAGTTTTGACAGCAGCACGTTATTTGGGCCCGGAACATGTAGTGGTCTTCCACTGTTTAAATTTGTAGAATCCTTAATGTTGTAGTAAAAAACTTCCCTGATATTACTGTTTTAAAGAATGTTATTTACTATATTACTAAACTAGTGAAAAGTATTTTTTTTAGCTACATGGTGGAAACAAAATACAATTGAAATATGTAAACTCTCTAAGTTTATGGAAATGTTGAACACCATAAAGACTGATAAGTAAATTTTAAGAACAAATAGATTTCTGAGAGATTGACAGGTTATAGATAACATATAGATAGTGCTCTTTCCTTTGCTATAAATATGAGAGTATGTTTTTCTTCCCATCTTTACTGATTTTTTTTTCCCCTTGTAATTCATTTCTCTGCAGTGGAGCTACTAGTGATTTATACTAGTGCAAATAAGAATCAGAATTGGAAACATTACTTTCAACCCAGCAGTGTCCATTTAACTGTCACAGTGGGTAAAGACAAGAGCTCTCAGAGAAGGTTGTTTATCCTTATGGGAAGGGACAATAAAAACCACAGGGGATTTCCCTTCTGGCCTGGGTGGAATTTTAAGGGGTGGAAAAGGGTAATTTTTATTCTACACTTTAATTATCAAAGACCTTTGATGTTAGTGCTAGGTATCTGTATAAATCTCAAGAGCATGAAGTTAATGGAGTTACATTAAGGGTGAATTTTCCTCAAGGAGCAATTCACACACTATGCTTTGCAGCTATGAGTGCTATAGGTCAACAACGCTTTGCTAATTATTACATATTATGTGAAACATGACTACTTAGACCACAGAAATATGTACTGTTCAATTATACATGTATAACCAAAAAGACAATATTATTCTCAATCTTTTTCCCGTTGAACAAAATACCAGAATTTTTTTACAACTAGACTCCAGCCAGGAGCACTGGTATGTTAGCTGGAGGGCTGTGAATATAAAGCAAGGTCTTAAGAGTTTGATCCTCATTTTTGTACTTAAATCTTGTACTATTTGCATTCTCTGTTAGTGAGACATTCACACGATCCCGGGTGACTCCTGGGATGCAAAATGTGTATCCTGTGCAGCCAAAGGAGCAAAGCCAGCACTGTCACATAATAAATAAAAACGTGGAAGATGAAATGGTGTAACATTCAGAAGGATGTAGTAAGCGAAGTCAAGCTAAGAAAGAATGTATCCAGAAAGGCCTGAGAGGCAAGACTGTCGCCCTGATGTTTTCAACCTTCTCTTCTGTTTCACAGTTTCTTAGTTAGATTGTTTCTCATGCATGGGTGATGTAAACAGAGACATTGTTTTCATAAATTCAAGGAGAGTTTTCATTCCTGTTCTCAAGAGACGTGGACAGCTGATGGACAGTTGTCTTGACCAATGGGATGGGGAGAGGTGTCAACCTTCTCCCCCAGTCCCTGGCCTTTGTAGAAATACTATGAAATAGAGTCAGATCTTTTAAAATAAATAGTTCATGCCTTCTCACCAAAGTGTGTTTATGTATGTGTGTCTGTGTGACAAACAGCATCACAAGACCAAGGATTTTCAGTTCGAAATATCACAATGGGAGTGCGAGGCCATTATTTCCATCATCTCTGGTGGTAAAACAGAGCTGGGGAGGAACAAGGGCAGAGATCAAGGAGGAGAGCTACCACCAACACTTTCAATATCTCCAGTGTATAAGAATGGCCATCATTAAAAAGCCAGCAATGGTCACATGAGGTTACATGATATTATAACATCCCTTTTGGAAAGAGAAGTTATTCTGTGGCAAGGCTTGGAAACTACTTTTCCTGAAGACTGGTCTCTATTTGGAAATTTTCCATGTCTGTGGGAGAGGCCTGTAGTTTGTTCTTATTGATGGTGAAGTTATGGTAAAAATGATTTAGAGGGAAAACTATGTTCTAAAAGAGCAGTGGTAGAAAGAAAAATGTCTCTATGTACACAGTGGCTCAGTCTGTAAAAGCATTAATTTAAAGACTTCCTATGCTTTACTATCATTAACACATTGTAAACACATGAAGCTAACTATTCATAAAATAGCATCCATTTCATGGTCAAGATCACTCACCTCTTGTGAGAAACCATGCAGGAAGAGCAGGGCGAGCGCCTGGGGAATAGGAAAAATTTCAATATCATTCCTTAAGGGAAGATAATATTTCTCTGGCCCATAAACAAACGGCTCATTTGAATGTGAGAACTGGTATAGCTGCAAGACTGCCATAGGATCCAAAATCCAACCTCCTCCATGATTCTGCATCCCATCAGCAGGTCAGGTAACTCTGGGGCTACAGCAAATCTTGTGCTTCTTAATCCTCAGCCTGATGCCCTTGCAGGTCTCATTCTAGAAGTTAAGCAGAAATTCACACAACCTGTGGCAGATAATTGAAAATTATAAGGTCGCAGATAAAATAACTTGATGAGGTTTGGATTTCAAGGAGGACACAGATATGCACCAGATGGAGAAAGATAAATACAGTGAGAAAAGATTTTAAAATTGACAGACAAATTTGTCATGAAAAGTTGAAGAATTGAGTTTATTTTCTTTATCACAGAAAAAGAAAAATAGCAGTGTATATCTGTCACTCCAATGTGACATGGGCAACTCTTGTTCCTTTTTCCAGGCTAGTGGATATATTAGATTATAAATCTGTCGCGGTGAGGGAAAGACTTGGTCACTTAATATAAGTTATTGGCAAGCTTCGATTTATTGATTATTGCTTAGTACTTTTATACAGTTCTTAATTAGCTAATGCATATTCTGTAACCTATGTACCCCATTGGTTTTGCCCTTACAGGTCAGCCCCCCTTTACTTCCCCATTCCTGTGTAGTTACATGCTTTTTTCTCACGCTTTACTAACTACAACAACTTGTTAGAAGCAGCTGCACTCAAGGACACCTTGCCATATTAGCAACTTAGATTAGCTGGGTACAATGATTTTTGAGGCTTCGTTCAGCCACCTGCAGCATGTCTACGTGATTTTTGTCAGCTAACTAATCCTCTACATAAATCCATGGACAATGACAGATTTTGAGGCAACAGTGATGGCAGTGTCAAGCTGAGGACAGATACTGCCTTACCTCTCTAAAGACAGCATCTCTCGGTTATCACTATATTTCCAACAGGCACTGTCATCTGCTAAGCAACATCTCTGCCCTGTTTCTCATTCTTCATTACTCTGCATTTCTAGCAACCTGCTTCTAATCACTGCTGCAACTCCTTCACCCGTTCATCGTTCCTATGGGCATGAGCTTGGCCAAAAGCTTGCTGAAAGCGCAAAAAAGGTACTTTCATTACTCTGCTGAATTCTGGGGCAGGGGAGTGAGAGGCAAGAGAGTCCATCTCCCATGCCTGCATTTTCACACTCATACATCATGAAGGCCACAGAGCCAGGCTGGAAGGGGCAAAGGATGGTGTCAGTGTCAGCCTTTCATTTCCAGTTAAAGATGTCATATGTGTGTGCTACTGAGGACAATCTGGTCCTCTTTAATGAGATATAGGCTTACAGGAGAACTAGACTAATTGTCCCAGCAAAGTTCTGAAAAAAATCATGCGGTAGCGAGTATAAATAAAAGATCTAACAGTCTCTTTCAATTGATATTACTTGTATTGCACTTGAAATATATACAGCGCTACATGAAGAAAAGCACATACCACCAGTGTGACCAACTTCCCGCTCTGTAAGAAGTGGGAAACACATCTTTTGCTCAAATGAGGTTTGACTTAAACTAGTGGCACTTTGGGCAGCTGTTAAATTGTATTTTGAACTGGCATTTGCAGACATCTTATCACATCCAGATTGAGGCAGAAATTGGACAAAGATGTGAATGGCCATTGTTCATCTGAAAGCTGTTCCTGTATTCTCAGTAGAATTGTTGATATTTGAGTTGGGGAAATGTCCCTCTCTCTGTTATATTATATCTGTTATATATAAAACCCCTTCCACCAGAGGCAGTTACATTTTCTTGTAGTGAGCCCCTCTTTTGGACTGCCTGTGTCAGGCAGCAAGGGCTGGGGTGTGGGGGGACCCACTCTTTATCTGTCAGCATAAGGCTGACAATCTCAGAAAGCCAGCACCACTTGCAGGGCAGCAGAAAGATAACCTACAAAGCTTGGTTAAATGGTTGTGTGAGATATAGATGTACACTTATGTATATGTATAAATTTCACAAAGAAATGGCAAGGTGCATCTGGGCAGCACAACCATCTTAGCCTTCCATTACATTTCTTCTTGCAGAAGTTTTACCAGCAAGAGAACCCACTGCTCCAGTGAGCAGTGATGGGGCAGAAGCTTTGGGCTGTGTTTCTGACTGTGGCTGATGGACTCTCAGACTTGAAACCAGGCATGCAGCTTCCCTGAGACCGAGTCGCTGTGCCAATAAAACTGACCAGTGATAGATATATCCCTAGGGCACGGTGAGGAGGAATAAATAGTTGAAAAGAGCATTGAGCTGAAATGTACTTGATACTGTCAAATATTTTTTATATTCTTTATTCATTGATAAATAGCTATTTAGACAGTCCTTGGGAAAATGTGGACATTTGAAAAGAGGCCAATAATATTCTTTACAAGAAAAGCAATGACTATAAATTTGAACATGCTTTATATAGGTTACATCTGAAGAATGAAAATATATCTGTAGATTAAATTACTACATTTGTAGAGTATAAAAATAGGATATAGTCATAATCCCCCTTTGAGTAAAGCAGGCAAAAAACCCTCACCAACAAAACAGCTGCTTTGTAAAGTTTCTAGATGCAGAGTTCAATAAAACCTTGATGTATGTAGGATGTATAAGCAGAACTGAGCTTGGATATATTAATCTCCAAAACCCTTTCTTTTGCAGCCAAAATATGCCTACATGGAGTAGATTAAAAATATTTATACAAGGCAAAATTCCAAGGCTAGCGAACATCCTGTTGCCAAAGACATTTTGCGGACAACAATATATCATTTTACCACATACAGTAGTTACTGCTTTCACAGTGAAAGAATATGATAACATAGATATATACACATGAAATTCAGAAATCATGTTTGTGCCCACAAATCGACTGAAGTGTCTCATATGGCAATGCAGGAGACCAAATCCTCCAAGTGACTGCAGATGCCTTCTTTCTAGGCTCTCCAGGAAAAAGCTGTATAGGTTAAAAAAAAAAAAAAAATTGTTTAGACATGATGGATGTCTTTGGTTGCTAGCTATAGACTTGGAGTGAGTTGGCCTGATGCACCACAGATTTTCTAAGTGAGGCAAGGCAGTGTTTTGAGACCTTCCCATCACCTTTAGAAACAATACTGAACATTACTGAGCCAGAATTAAAGCTTCCTATGCCCTTCACTGGTGGGCCACAGAAACCTATTCAGACAAACAAATCAAGGAGGATAAGACTGAGCCAGGCCAAACATTCTTACTGTCCAGAGTCCCCTATTTGAGAGCTTTGAATTATTTCTATGCCATGAGTGTGCCTGATCTCCTCCAACCTGCTCCTGCTTCACATTGCAATGACTTTTGACATTTTATTTCTTACATACACCCACATTTTTTTTTCAAGTCTGCCATGGGTTTATCTCATTTGGTAAGATCCTGTCTTGTAAAAAAAAAGGCATGGGGACAGTCTCCTTCAACTTCAACTTCTTGGAGGGACGTAATTGTACACATTTCTGCAATATGTTCCTCAGGCTGAAGACTCGAAGCCAAATTTCATGTTTTTTGGTGGAAGCATTTCTACTTCAGTGCCTGTCTTTATCTTTCTTGTCTCTCTCTTACTAGGTTGCTATAACCTCTTAGAGATGAAGGGATAAGGACACAATGATTAAACTGTACATTAACCAAAAATTTATATCACAAAATAATGTCAATTTTTGGTATGTTTCTTTTTTATTTTTTCTTTTATTTCCTTTTTTCCTTTATTTTTTCTCTTTTTTTCTCTCTTTCCCCCC
>WBMY01013589.1:303992-327695 GCA_013397315.1 Donacobius atricapilla | reverse complement strand
CCCCCCCCCCCCCTTTTCTTCTATATTCCCATCCAGAAACACTTCTCTTTTATATGCTACTTTGGTAAAGGCCTTCTATGGGCTCAACCTCCCTCTGCTGGCTCCTATCTTCTTTTACTGTAGACAGAACTCAGGGAAACCGTGATCCTAAAGATCCATAAGTACTGCATGTTATATTTCTAAACTGAGGAGGAATTAATACAGACTTCTATTTCACAGTTTGTTTTGCTTAAAAAATCCCAAAGAATACCATGAAAATTAGCCTGAGAGACACAGAAACGGTATTGCCAAAGAACATGTCAAATATGATTACTTGCATTAATTAGCAATATTGAGACTTAGTCAATTTAATGAAGTATGGTTATGTCCAGTTTTGGTAAAATTATCTTTTTGCTCTGCCAATTCTATTGAGGAAAAAAAAATTTTAAAAAGCAAGGTACATGGAAAATACTAACAATAGATAAGGATGTTAAACATGCTCCAAAACCACGTATCTTAGCATTTTGCTTAACAAAAATAAGTGTGAAATAAAAATTAAACAAAAGGCAATAAAACCCTGTATTTTCTAGATGATGCTGGGGAATAAAAAACAAAAAATACTTTTATTGGGCATTAAATGAAACAGTTTTCATCCTGGCACAGTGACAGACCAAGTTATGATGAAATTAACATAATTTTTGTTTTCAAAGCACATTTTGTAAAACAATCTATTGGCCTTGGTTCACTCTGAGTTTTTTGAAGAGGCTAGAGGTTTACGAAAAGAATGTAAGGGAATTCCTCTTTTTGGATATAGAATAAGAATATTTCTTTGATTAAAAGGAAAAATTAAATAATGATTCTTTCATATTTACTCTTGAACATTTTGGTTGGATAAAATTGAATAATCATTCAGATCTTGAATTTTGAACTATTTGAAAAATGGCTTAAGTAGTCATTTCAATACAAAGAAATGCAAAATGTCAAAATTTTCATTTCAAAATGTGTACTTTCTTCATATTGCTTAGGATTTTTCACACAAAATTGCAAAAAACAATTTGTTGTCTAACAACTTCCACTTTGTCAGGATATATTTATTTGTTTAGTTTTTTTGTTGTTTGTTTGTTTTAAAACTCTTGGGCAAGCAGCTGTAATCTGCTCTAATTATAATGCCCCATTGTACAATAATTAGTCCAATTTTTTTAACTCTACACACTCTGAACATGAACCTCATATTAAAGAAACCAGAGCTAAAAAACTGACTTTATAAAATAAATGAGTATCAGGGATTATGCTGATTATGCTGTTTTGTCACACAGAATAATAAACTAGCTGAATACACTTTATTGGAGTAAATATCCAAAATCATTTAAGCTGCTCCATGATACACATCAGTGTCAATTATTTTAGATGATTGCACATTCCAAACCCACTTAATTTACAGTGAAGGAAGGCTGAACTCTGCTTTTTTATCTTTACCAAGCTTTCAAGCAGAAACAAATACCCAGGCCTCCCAAAACCTAAAACAGAAGCAATAAAGTACCAAAGTAAAGATGAGAACTTCTCCATTCCAAAAGAAAGCTGCTATTGGCAGCTACATTCCAGGACATCCTGTTTTGATTTTTCTATTTCATCTATTCTTCATCTCAACTGTTTTTCAAACACATTCAGTAAAGATCTTTAAACAACTGTGGAAATGTTTTCTCTTGAAAAAAAAAAAGGGGGACATTTCAGCCAGAGAAGCCCTTTAGGGTGGTTCAGAGCATACTGAACCCAGAGCCACTGAGGTATCACCCTCACATAGGTGTACAAGGACCATCTGTTTGCAGAAGTGATGTCCTGCATTGTGCTTGAGGCATCAAGTATTTCACTGCTCCCAGAATTTAGGCATCCTCTACATAGGCAAGACCTGATCCTGCAGACACTTGCACAAGTTAATTGGAAGTTCTGATGGATATGATCACTTTGACTCAAAGTTGTTCAAATGCATGAAGTCAGAGGCATGGAAGTGTAACTCAGAATTAAACATAACTTTGCTTTTTATTTTCCATCCAACTCTTTTTTCCCCCGAGCTACACATTGTAGCAAATACTTGTTTACTTCTGCATTTCCCAAGATTTTTTCTCCCTTATTGTATGTTGTTTGGTAATGACACTATTCTATGGTAATGATAAAAATATTTTGAATGCAGTATATATTAAGACTGTTGTTGATTGAAAACTACTTCAAGATATATATAAATTGCTTTTAATTTTGTTTTTCCTCCTTTTGCACTCTATATTCTATTAGAAAAACATTTGGCCTGCCTTCTTATTTTTTTTTTTTTAAATAAAATAAGCCCATTCTTTTCCAATCTGGCAAATAAAACTTTATAAAATTATATTCTTTGATCTCTACCTAACAAAGAACTGTATATTGTTACATGAAGTGGAACTGCAGCTACACAGTTTGCTGTGGACACACACTCCTGGAATCAATTATCCATAGATTTTAGGGGAGCACAGAATTTACAGACTTTTCAAATGGGATCTGATAGTGAGCTGAAGTAAAAACACGGATGTTTAATAGTGGTGCAATGACAAGAAAGAGATCAATAAAACACTATGAAGGAAATTTTTAAAGGAAATAGTATTTACAGATTTATATATAATATTTCATTGGGCATCGCTCAAGGATATAATTAAATTATTTGCAGAGATAAATATGTACATCTTTTAAAATTGTTTCTGTGAGAGTTACTCAATAGTATGGAAATTTAATTGCAGTTTTAATACCTAAGTATTAATTAACTTTTATGTTTCACATATTGTTAATAAAGTGGTGATATAATGTCCACTCCCCTCACAGCAGGAAGAGTGCACTGCTAGAAATTTTACCATAACCAGCAAGGGTGACGGAAACTGCCAGCGTTACAGCTGCTGCCAAAGCCAGTCTGCGCTTTGCTGGACATTCAAAATGCACTACATACCAAGGAGAAGGAAATGCCTGTAAGTTTTCTAGCTCACCATTTGCAGATGACTGCTCTGAGCAAAAGGTTTATAAATGGAGGTCCAGCTCTGTAACCATTTGATGCCAGATACATTCATATCCACATCCAGGAACTGTTATCTGAGCCTGGAAAATTGGACATAGAGTTGCACAGGCTTCCTTTGCATTCAGTTGAGAAAGACAGGGTCTCCAAAAGGAGATTCAATCTCCCCAGTGATTCTAAAAACAGTGTAGAAGGTTGACTCAGATGCTGACACCAATGCTGTGGATACCTACAGTAGGCCAAACAAGTCTCACAGGTGCCTCTGTGGGTGATTCAAGCCAGCTCAACAGTTCAATTCAGCTCCAAATCAGCAGGACTAGTTATAGTTGCATGCTGAATCTGCATCTGCTTCACTTGGGGTTGGTACAGGAGTCAGGCAGAACGAGTTCACAACTTACCTGAAAGCCCTCCTAGGTGCATCCCTGGGATATATGGAGAAAGCATAAAACAACTCCTAGAGCTTTGATAAACCTAAGATATGCGAATCATATGCTTTAAGAAAACAAAAACCCAATCAACACTAAAGATCTATTTACCTTTCAGCTTCACCTCTACTTTGTCATTGTAGATAAATTGTCTTTAGAATTTGGCTTAAAGCAGTGTTGCTCTTTGGTAAGGCATCCAGAGTGACAGATTGAGACAAAACAAGACATGAAATAAGCTGTGAAGGATTCTACAACTGGCAGGTACAAGGTAAAATCAGGAGCTGATTTTACTTTTATGAAGAAAGAGCACCACTGGTCATAGAGTTTAGTGTGGAGAATAGTAAAACAGATAAAAGATTTATCAAGGAAAAGAGAACAGATATGGATTTAGGACAATTAGTCAGGAGAATGTTTCCAGCTGTCTCACTTTGAAGGTTCTGTAGGAAAGTCAAGAGGTTTTTGCCTACTTATCCTTTTCTTATGCTCCTTTTTGCTAACTATTAATCTTTACATTTTTAGATAGAAAAAAATGAAGGTGAAGACACTTCCTATCAATGGATTTGCTGTCCACAGCGCTCAGAATTAAAAACGTAGATTTTGTCTGATACCTGCTGTCCTACATTATTTTGAGTTTTATATTTTTTCATGTTAATATTTCAGATTACTCTTGGTCACATAGCTAAATTTGCCAATGCTAAAAGAGTATCGTTGGACAGGAACAAATAGAAAATACTACGTACTTCATTCTAGGTGTGATTGCCTTCTTCCTACAATGTATACCTCTTGCAACTGGGAGGGTCTAGTTCCAGCTATCACCTTTTCCATATCACCCTGAAATCCAAGAAATAGGAGTCCTGCAGTCACTAATTATTCAGCTTATAGATAATGGAACTTCAGCTCTGGCAAGTGCCCTGACCATGAGACCATCACGCCATACTAGGAAATCGTCATATCCACTTTCTCACTGGAGTGTGGGCTGGTCCAAAAATTGGGTGTTACCGTGAAGAACATGAAAAGCCCAGCTCTGTCTGTGGTTATCCATCAATGAAGCAACTCCTGAGGGTCTTAGTGTAACTAAAATGAAGGATTTATAATTCTTTCAACTGATACAGATGAATTAATGATAATGAATTCAGGTGCCTACAAGGCCAGGCAGCTCTAGGGGATAATTTGTTCTCTGGGTTTGAATAGATTTCAGGATTCCACGTGGGCACCACTCTTGAGGAAGTGGAAGCAGCAATTATCAGGAGTGGGAAAATCAGAATGATGTTAAAGCCATGGCTCCTGTTTACAGCCTAAGCATGTGCCAAGCACAGCTGTGCTCAACATTTATCAGTGAAAAAGAGGCCTCCAGCTGTCTTCTTGACAGGTACTAACCTTGCATTGCTCTGCCACAATAATAGATTATACTTATGATCAAAAATAAAGTATTCTGTTATACCCCTGCAGCCACACACCCTTTCTGCCCAGTACTCATCAGCATTTACATACACAGTCAGTAATTCAGTGCTTGTGCAACTGTGCAAACAATAACACTAGATAGCACTGTTTCTTTTAAGATCTGTACAGATCTCTGGTTGAAACATAATCCTGACCTAGCCATGCCCTCCTCTTCTAGAAATGAGATGGTATTTGAAAATATGATGGCACTATGAAAGCCTGTGGAGCTGAGAATGGGCGCATTTAAGCTGAAATGTTTGATCTTTGCACTCAGAGTTAAGCATCATTTAGACAGCCAAGTGGCTTAATTTTCAGAAGGGCAGACTGACTGCAAATATGCTGGGTAATTAACGTCCCAACAGTCCATTTAAGTAACTTAGTAATGTTATCCCTGATTTACTGAGTAGGCCTCTGGCTCGCAAGTCAGTGGCCAGGAGATCCCAGAGCACGTAACTCCCTCTCCAGCGCTTCTCTTCATTAAGCAATGAGTCAAACTTAAACCTCTACAGATATTTTGTGGATAGAATGGGTAATCTCCTGCAGCAGGTGGGGTCAAAACACAGGCATGCCTTCACCAGGGACTTCCTAAGTAATATCAGATCTGCCCACACCTTCATTCCCTGAACAGCTTCCCAGGTTTTGACTGTCTCAGAGAGAGAGTAAAATCCAGCCTCAACTCAGTAGTGGCAGTAACACAAACTCCCCACAGGGACAAAATTTTTGATCACACACTCAGAAAGATCTATGTGAACAATCCCCCTTTTAATGTTATTTCTGTATAAATTATGCACTACTCCATCCCAGCCAACATTTTTTTATCAGCAAAAGTTATTTGGTAAGGTTTTTGTTTTCATACTGAGTTTTGATTAAGGAGGAGGAAAAAAAGAGCTTCATGTCATTTTCACAGTATCTCTCGGCAGAGCAAGCACTCCTGTTTCTGCTGTGGGATTTTGTTTTTCTCTACAGTATGTCTTGACAAATACCCCTCTCTGATTACTATGCTTGCACAAGATTTCATTATGGTTTTGATAACATGCCACAATCTTTAAGTTTCTGTTTGATATAAAGAGTCTGTCCCTGAACAGTAATCATGAGAGAGTGGGGAATATTGAGTGTTAGAGTTTCCAAATTTTATGAGCTGCCAAAATAAATGATTTAGGGTAGAGAAGCCTGTATTAGTAGCAGATCTCCGGCTTCACTAAGGCAAGATACAGTGCTGACGAGTGGGCCAGTTTGTGGGAACTTATTTTTAGTTCCATTGTTATGACTTCAGTCTTCAGACCCCAGATTCCCAGGTGGTATGAGTTGATCTGGTGCATTGTATTCTGTGCAACTGTGAGTTCTACACTCATTTATGATTCTCCCCATAGCCCAGATGTCTAAGCATCTGGTGCTGATGAGACAAGTCTCTTCCAGACATATCCAAAATTTTCATTTTACCAGTGCCCAACATGAGCAGTGTTTTGATTATTTGCAGCGCTTCTTGGGGTCTTTCTGTTCCCTGCTATACTAATTCTGTATCTGACTGTAGAAGTGGTATTAGTCAAAGGGGAGTCAAGTTAGTTTTAAACTTTGGCTGGCTGCAAAAGAGGAGTAATACACCAGAGATCAAAGGGAAATATTTTCCAAGGATCTCATCCAAGGGAACTCCTCTTGGATCAAAATATTCCAAGGGCCACACAGACTGAAAAAAGTCTCTACAGAGGCCAGAACTGCCCATTTTCAGAATCTCTGTGTTAACAACTTCCAATTCTCTGTTTGAGCAAACTTCTCTGGTGGTTCCTGTTTCACAGTGTTGTTTATTATCTGTCTTCTTGGGAAATCATATGTAGGTAGTGTTTCTCACCATGTTAATTTTATCTTACATGTATCTTAAAAAGTAGTACTGAACTGCTCCCAAGGCTGTGGGAAATTGTGTTCTGGGAAGTTACCAATTTAGGGTAAATATCCTGGTGACATTTGTCCAGTCAGTGGAGTTTCACTAGTAGTGAGTTGAAATGATAAGATATCCCCTCAGCAGACTCATATGATTGGGGTTTTTTTCCCCCTTAACAGAGAATTTCAATGCATCTATAATCAAAGAAAAGAACAGTGTAGTCTGTAGTTATGCCCAAATTCTGAATAAAATGGGATTGAGCCAGTATATAGGACCTAAATTCCAGATTGTGACCAGACTTGTACTCTGCTACCTTCTCTCACAAAACAGAGCTCCTGAAGGACTTCAGTTTGCCGAAATCATTCCCATTAGTCATGGTGATTCCCATTCTTTGCATACTGAACTGATGAGTAAAGATCTTGCCGGAAAGGAAGGGAGGGCGGGATTTAGATTGATTATCTCGGTGATCCACTTCACACACCTGTGTCCTGTTATTTTCAAATTAAATTTTTAAAGATTTGCGCCTATGTTAAGAGTATACCGAGGTCATTTTTACAGGGCTTCATATTCTGAGAAGAATTTTTTTTCTGAACTTTCATTTGACCTTCCTAATATGTTGAAGGGGAGGGGAGGAAAAATAGTGAATCAGAGGATTGAGGAAATAAGGAAACCTCTCTGGAGGTGATCCAGTACAGTATTTTAATTAAAGCAGGACTACAACAACGGTAGATGTGACTGGCTGAGGCCAAGTCTAGATGATTCTTGAAACCCTCTGAGGACAGACCATCCACTCATATGTGGGCTCCAATATTACACTATTATCCTATTGAAGAAGTCCTGATGTTCAAGGTGAACATCCCAAGCTGCAGCACTTTGCTCCTGCCCTTTGTTAAATCTCCTACTCCTGAGAGTAGTTTGGTCCCATTGCCTTTACAACTGTCCTTCAAACAGTTGTAGTCTGCTGGTAAATCACCCCTTTTCCTCCACATACTGCTGAAAGGCAGGGAAACTTCATCTGGCCTGCCTCTGGCCACATTCCACCTAATGTGGTCCATTATGCAGTTTCCTGTGCTTGTGATCAGAGCACCCTTGTGTCCATTGATCTGGTATTCCCTAAATGCCAAAAGTCCTTTTCAAAAAGGCTGCTGTTCAGACAATTTACTCACCGACTTATGCTTGCCCCAGGTATAAACCTTTGCATTTATTCTGGATGAATTTTGTGAGACTTCTCTTAGATTAATCTTCAAGTTTGTCTATGTTAGGGTCTCTTTGACTTCAAACTCCAGTTGTAGTGTGTCAAACCCTGTCTTTTCTGCTTAATTAAGTATTGTCTACACATTTGACAAGGGTGGCTTCTGTCTTGTTATCCAGGCCATGGCAAAAGATGATGAAGAGCCATAGTCCTACTATCAGCTCCCAGGCTGCTATGCTTGTTGCTGGCCGCCAAACTGATACTGAGACACTAATTAGAATGAGGTGCCTTGGCCAGTATTCAACCCATCTTGAAGACAGTTTGTCTAGCTGGTATTTCCCCAGCCTACACATGAAAACTGTGTGGGATGGTGTCAACAGTTTTACAGGAGTCAGAGTGTATTACATGTTATCTGCACAGACACTGATTTCTTCATCAAAAACTCTTGAGCTGGTGGTGTGTGATCTGCTGATGTTGACTGCTCCTGATTACCTTCCTGTCCTTCAGGCTGGTGAAGCAATAATGCTAATACAGTGGTGGTGGTGGAAAGGATGGAAAGGTCCTCTGATAGAACAGGTTTCAGTCAAATGTTACCCCAAAATATTTTACCAGTCATTGCAAATTGCTGTACAATAAACAAGTGTGGGTTTTGGTAGCACCAAAAAATTTGTCTCCCGAGACTCTCCTTCCCCTTTGCAGAGCTTCATTACTGCTGGAGGTTTTGTGTGTCTTGACTTGATACATAAGCATGCAAGGATATAAGAACATTTATAACTTTATAAAAATACAGTTAAGCAAATGTAGTTTGTTCTTGGCACCAAATTAAGCAATTTCTTACAACACCTGGTCTTTCCTGTATCATGCCCTTTCTCCTATTCTGTTTGTCATATTCCTTGATAAACTATTTTAAATATCATTGTTATTAAGTATCACTTCTGGACACAAGTCAGGATGAATAGCTCACTTCACATCTCCCACAGTTGTTGTTTTAGGGTTTCCATAAATTCAGCTAGACATCAATGTATCAGTTACGTTTGGGCCATATGTTCAAGACTTTCTTTAAAGTATTAGGAATAGCATCTCATATTTTATGCTGCTCACTATATTATAATGTAAAAAAAATAAATATGAAAGACAAAATTTAAAGGATTTTGGGTTTGGTCAGACTGAAACCTTTCAATTGACCCCAAATTAATTTCATCTAGCCATTTCCCTTCAGAGAATTTGGAAATTTTCTAGTGGGGAAAAAAGCCAATGTTTTAAATCCTTCGTGAAAAAGATTTTCATTCCCTGCAGAGCTGTAAAACTCAAGTAACAAACATGTACATGTTTTATCCCCTCCTAAATCACATGTCAGCTTCCTGCAGGCAAATGCCAGCAGTTCCTGTCAAAGGTATAAGGTATAAAACTCTTCTGGTAGGATCTGAGCTTCAGAGACTTCCTGGCTAACATGGGGATTGTAAAAATATCCAAAATAGATTGGGAAGGAAGGCTGCATTCATGTGAAACATGGAAGCTCTGCTCCAAGATCAGAGGTGATTTTTAAAGGGTCAGGATACTCTGGATTGTTAGAATGGCCTTAGGCTTTTCTTTGGAGAGATACAACTTGAAGAAGAGAGTGTTAAGGCAATAAAAATTACTCCAGTTACAGGATTCTTCAGCTGGAGCTTACTGAAAACTTTGAGAAGAATTATGTGTCCTCCCTGGAGTTCACACAAGAACTATGAGTGGATAATGGATAAAGTGAGAAATGATCATTTTCCAGGAAAACAATCCAAGACATTTCAGAGAAGAACTGAAGCCACAATGATAACAAATAACGAAATAATATTTAATTATCTGCAGCAAGCTGTGTGAATATGTCCCTAGTTTAGATGAGTGTAAGTCAGAAGATGTACAGAATGAGAAAGATATGCTTTAGAATTAGTCCTTAAAATAGACAGAGACTCTTAAAGTAAGTAAATGGAGGTTATATTCAGTGTTTCACTCACAGTCACAGCAGATGCAAATAACGGATAAACACTACCCTATCTGGTGTATCTTCTTGCCCGTGCTGGATTTTTCTTTGCAGATTAGTCTCTTATTATTTTGATTTTTAGGACGCTAAAAGTTCCAAAGACGTGTACACAGTGATGAATATTATTTTGGAGACTATTCTATAAATAGTCTATAAAATATTTTTATCAGTGAGGGAGCTTTTCTGATCTTAATCCTAAGGACTTTTTTTAACCTAAAATATAGCATCTATGATAAATATAAACTGATTTTGTTTAATATTTTAAAATCCTCTGTAACTTCATTTTTTAGACCTGTATTTACATTTATTTCACCTGACATACACAAACGTCCAGCTTTGGTACCAAAGGTCAAGTAAGTTACCTACGTTGGCTGCAGAAAAAGGTCATCCATGGGTGAAGTGGCTGAGCTTCCAGAAATCCACACCCTGGTTTACCTCACTGCAGCTTCACCAGTGACTTGAGCCCATTTCTGTGAGAAATTAATGGAGGCCATGGAAATCAAAGGAAGAAATTAAATGCTTGTGTATACTCTTGCTTATCTCACAGACTTTAAAATGATTTTAATTATTTTAATATAGCTTGCCTTCTATCCATAGCCTATTTTTCCTTTTATGTAATAACAATATTTAATAATTAATATTTAATAGCAATTAAGTGTTATTTTTTTAATGTACACTTCCATGCATATTTTTTCTCTGGGTGGATATTCCTTTTCTTCACCTAGATTCTTGAAAAATCTTTCAGACTTCTTTGTGTCCCCAGCACAGGGCACAAAGCCTGATTAAGCTCCAGCCCTTGATGGTTAGCTGCTGCTTGGCAGTGCAACCTTGCTACTAACATCCATTTGTTTAAATTCAGTTACATAAAGCGTAGTGTGGAACACAGTTACTGCTAATTCCTGGAGTTGCATTAATCAAACGATCTTTTCCAGAACTGCTGAATTTTTTTGAGCAGCAAAACTTTATAGAATCTTCAGAGTTGCAGAAGGATGGTTCTTATACTATGAAACTAGCAGCAGTGTTGATAGCTTGATACTAATAAACTGGCAGATACAATTAATTGTTGATAAATGAACTATCATAAATCTACAGAAAACAGTGTTGATTCCACCTATGAGATCAAATAATACCTGCTCCTCTCAGACTTGCAATGCAAGTTTGGGTCTTTCTCTTACAGCCAGTAACTTGTCACTTGGTAATTTTCAAATAAAGACAAGATTACATGGAATCTAGTTTGAATCGGAGCTATGGCCTGTAGGTGGTCATGGCCATCAAGATGATCAGGCTGTTTAGGAAAATATTCAGCAGTCAGCAAATGTAAGCTCTGAACATGAAGATCTTTGTGGCCAATTAAAATACATATCTGTCACATTTAATTCCAACATAATCAAGGAAAAAGATTATTATCTTCCCAACTGAGGTGTTTTTAACATGTTTTGGACACACACAGCATTTCCAATTCATTTCAGAGTCATGTTATATCTAATCTACATCATCTTTCCTAGGTTTCTATCAGAATTGTTGAATTCTTGGTTAATTATCAACATTTGTATGATTTTCTTCCCTGTGTTATGACTTTTTTCTTTTTCAGTTTTCTTGTCTTTTATTCTGTCAGGTCTCTCTAAACGTTCTCTGCCCTTGAAAAAAATGCCAGTCTTCCCAAATAACCCCTGGAGTACATACCCATTTTAACAGTGTGTGAAAACCTACTGACATTTAAGTGTCTTACTTGCTCTCAGCTGGACATGTGTTTAACTATGGTGCTGAACTGGGGTTTTAGTGCTAATCTCCAGACAAATCCTTTTTCTTGGAGCCTGCTGTGCTGGAAAAAGATATTTCTGCCACCAAGTGAGCTTCACCCCTCCTTCCTTGGCCCTGCCCAGAGGTTCCCCTCTCTGCAACCCTGCTGACAGGGCTGATGTTCCAGTCCCAACATTGGGCAGTGCCTGCAGGAACAGTTCAGCCCAACACCAAATTCTGCTGATGCTGATGGTGGCAAACACCTCCACCTGAGCCACTGCCTGGACAGGGGCTGCCTACCACATCCCAGCTCCCTTTCCTCAGGAACCAACGTAGAGGTAAAACTGGGAAAAAGCCCAAACACTTCCAGAGCTCAATATAAAAGTGATTTAAGGTACAGCATGTGGCGTGCCAGGAAACACTTCATTATGATTGTAGGTGTTACCCAAAGAGAGCTAGTGTGTTTAGCATTTTAGATTTTCTACCCTATAACACATGACATGAGGTTTATGCTGCACATGTTTAAGTCAGAAAAGGTGTTATAAGTAGGAAAATGGGGAAGGAATTAAAAAACAAAAAGATTGCTCAGTGTGTTTGAGTTCATAAATAGCTTCTCCGATGTAATATCTTTCTAGAAGATGAATCAGAAAAATATTATTTGCTTCTCTGTAAGCCAACAGAGCAAAAGCGATTCATTCAGCATGACTGAAATATTAGACATTTTTAGGATCCTCAGCAAACATCCTGCTCCTATATAGTCAGTATCTCACAGCCATCGGCAGAAACAAAATGAAAAGGTAAGGTTTGTTTATTTTGGGGACAACTCATATTTTTTCCAACAGTTCTTCCTACTGTAAGTGAACCTGCATTTATTTCGGACCAGACACACTGTAAATTATCTCCCACAATGCAGGAGATGGAGCAGATTAATATGGAAAGCTTTTATTTTTAAAACAACAACAAAAGGCCACAATAAATAACAAAAAGGTCTCATTATAAACTGAAATGATGAATAAGTTGCACACACATAGGATCCCCTTCCAAGAAAGGAAGGTCAAATAGTTAAAAGAATTTTGAAACTTTGACTGTGATCTATGTGATTGCTCAATATTTCTCTCATCAGTTGTTATAAACATATATATAAGGATGAAAAGCTCATTTAAGGCAGGAAGGATAGGCTGCTGGAAATGGCGCAGCCTTTGAATTTAGGCGTAGTGCTGTCTAAATAACTAATCTTTCTACTCTCTGTCTAAACTTAGGAAAAAAATGTTTCAGGTCAACCCAAAAAGACTTTTTTGTTAGTTTTGCCAGAACAAAAATGAAAGAAAAGGTATTTCAATTCTAATCAACTTGAACACCCTGCTTGATTTAAAATACCTCATTTAGCTTGTAGCTATTTTTTTCTTCATTTCAATTTTACATTAGATTCAAATAAGCTTATTCTCAAAGCGCATCAAAGTGAAAAATCTGAACATTTTTTTTTTCCTAAAACTGGGTGAAAAAATTCTTATTTTTACGTCTTACTTTATTTTCAATTTATATAATATTTTAGCTTTATATCACAAATTCTCTTCATCAGGAAAGTCTTTTAAAACTTTTCAGTATCCTGGGAACACAGCAAAAATTAAATCTAATGACCAAGGTAGACAGTTCAACATTTTCATAAGACAAGGAATTAGGCAAATATGTGTAATAAGTAATTAATAACCAGACCCAACAATATCTTTCAATTAAGAAGTTTTTTTAAGCAACATGTTAATATTGATTTGAAATGTGAATTCTCCAAAGTCACCAGCCTTTGGATGTCTGGAGCGTACTGCAGCCACAATGAATGGAACACATTTATAACTGCAGGGGATGAAGTCTCCTTTCATTTTTAGAGCTACCTGTGTTAAGTAAGCTCCTTGCCTACATTTGAAGTCACCTCTACCTTTCTGCCATTTTCATGATGAAAAGTTAGCAAATACAATAAATGTATCTGAGAAACAGGCTGCCCTACGGACATGGTAACAATTTGTTTCCAATCCAGTGGCAAATTATTCTCTTCTAAAAAAAAAAAAAAAAAAAAAAAAAGGAGAGGGGGAACATTTCTCTCAGAGAGAGAAGAGAGAAAAAAATTTATAAGTATTGTGCAGAAGGTGAACTTAGAAGTCCTGTCACAAATTCTGAACAAATTACAGGGAAGCAGAACCAGCTGGTGGAGGAATACTGCTATACTGCTGCAGCAAGCACAGCTCCTGGCCTGGCTGGCCAGCACTCTGCAGTTCCTAGCTTTGCTGTTGCAAAATACCTTGGCAAAATAACAGGCAGAATGTGTTGCATTTATTCAAGAAAAACAAGAGATGATCCAAGTTATTTTATGAGGGAATCTGAAGTGGACCCTGGGTTTTATACGCCAGGTGACTCTGTGTGCTCAGCAAAGCTCAGCACAAGAAGGTTGCTAAAGGGAAGCTTATGAGGGAGCGTGGAAGGAAGAGTGGTCTGTAAGAAATGGAGGCTGTGACACAAACCTCATGGATAGAGGAAGAGCAATGGTTTGGGCAGAGCTTACAGCTCTTGTCTGCCACAACACCAAAATCCAGTGATTCCATGTGGTGTAGCATGGGTGATGTTACTTTATCTTAGTTTTGGTTTTAATTCACTACTTCAAATTACTCATAAGAAGCAGCTTGGCCACCATCTCCCTCTGAGGGAGGGAGACCTTTTCCAGAGGGCTCTCCCAAGGGATGTAAACCTGCAGGTGCAGCTCTGGGGAGAAAACTCATCATGGTATGAAAGTGGCAAGGAGATGCATGTATCCATTACTTATTCACTCTCTTCTCTGTGGCCATCTGAGCCTTTAAACTTTTTCTTTGTACATTAGACATTGCCTATGTAATTTTTGGAAGGATGGGTTAGCATCTGCTCATAATAACATCAGCATGACTGGTCCCTAGCTTGGATGGAGCTCAGATTCTACCAAAACCTAATTCTTAGGTAATGATTTTTACTTTATATGAAACATAGAATGTAAATGAAGTGAAAGAAGGCAAGTGAGAGTGAAGGGAGAAGGTTGCAGTAGTGGAAGGATCTTTGCTGTAGCAGACTATTTAATATCTGAAATCTGGAACCACACGAATGACTGCCTTTTTCAAGCTTAAATATTGAGTAATTAAGCATTCTTGAGAACTTAATATTTTCTAGGAAAGATGAAGTAGCTCATCCAGAAACTACTGTCTCACTGCAGAACTTGTCTGGTAAGATGTTGTGACCTGTTATCTGTGGGAAACCAGATTCAATCCCCCAAATGATCCCTCATATTCCTCAAATGTATGTATCTGCATACTACAGCTTAATTTACAAACAGTTAATGGGTACTTAGAGCAATTTTTATAGGGTATCAATAAAGGGCTAATCAGTCCTTGTAGTAAGGGATTCTATAACAGTTTTCATTGATGGACTGTCTCTACCATGGCTTGTAAATCCTTTGTTTAAGGAGTCTCAGTATAAAGTGTTGCAATGACAATAATAACCTAAATGTGCAACTAATTCTGCCTCCTCTGCTGCCAGCAATGCTGATAATGAGCTAACAGAAGCACTGCTATTATTGCAATGAAGCCTGCAGGGAGAAAAACCCTAAAGGCTTTTATTAGCAACACCAAGACATGCTGCTATTTCATTCCAAAACAAAATGAATCACCTTTTCTATTTCTGGATTGGAACGGCCATTGCCTGCATTGCAATATGTTGCACAGTATGGCATAAAAGTGCTGCCCCTACTATTGGTAAACTCCAAAGTATTCCTGGAGTTTTATCCAGGTAGTTTACATATTCTATTTTATGAATATTTTGGGACTTTAAATAAGACAACTTGGCATACTCTTGCCTTTCTAAACATGTGCAATGCTTTGGAAAATTTGTGTATTTACAGCACTGAAAAATAAAATCCAGTGTGCCAGGTAAAACAGTGGTGCCAGGATAGTACCACTGACAACCTCACCTCTACTTTGGAGTAGCTATTTCTTAAGAAAGAGAGATTCTTATTCAGTGTTTGACCTGTATGTTGAGGCAGCTAGAGAGAAACTCAGGTAGAAGGATAAGATTGAGAAATCTTGAAGTTTCTTTTTAGAATATATTACTGATGTAAATATCTGATTGGATCCTTTACTCATTTCATAAATGCTGTAAATTGACACAGAGGCAATTCAAGTATCTGTTTGCTATAAGTTTAGATTCAGAATGAAGATATAAGTTAAACACTATTTACATGGTGCCTTGTGCATGCCCTCTTGAAAAAATCAGAAGCCATATTTAGCACAGTACTTCATGGTCACAGCTCCTCTTGGCTCACATGGAAGCTATTAATTGCCCAACACCTCTGAAAACCAGGTCTGAATTGTCTCCATCTGGGACCCAACAGATGAATAAATACATACAGTACCAAATAAGAAGTGACCATGAAAACCTTGGCCTCTCAAAGAGAAAATCACAGTAGTTCATCCCCATGCCTCAGCTGCACACCTTAAAAACAAACTACAGAAATCTTAAAAACAAGACTGGGGTGGGCAGAGACCTTGCTGCTAGCTTTTTTGGTGCTGTTGAAATACAGCCAATGGAGCCGCACAAGGAATCTTCAAGAAGCCAAAGTGTTATTAATTACTATTATATTTACATGCTAATGCTGGTAATCTTAAGTAACTGTTTGTGAGAATGTTTCAGCCTGGCAAAATCCAGAAATATTGCATAGATGCAGTAACTGTCAAGAATATGAGCTGTGGAACAACAAAAGCCACCTGCATTGCTCATGAAGGTCTGGAACCAAAGTACCGGAAAGACGGGGTTACATGCCAAGAAAAGAAAAATCCATTCTGTATGTTCTACATATGGACCGTGGCATGAGGCCCATAAAGATGAAAAGCTGCCGCTAATTTTCGTGAGATGTTTCTATGACTAATGGGCCATGTCAGTTATAAGTCCTCTGGACACACCACAGTGCCTGCTCGGAACTGAAGGAGAGTTGTTTGAATCCCAGAGGGATACCCTGGAAAACTGGCATTCCCACGAACCATTGTGTACCTTTAAAATGATGCTGTAGCAATGGTGATGAAAATAAAACACAGTCAGATCCTGTGCCTTCATGGCTGGAGGCAGCAATCAGCAGATCGTCACATTGCCAGAGCTGACTTCATTTGCTCTTTGGCAAAACTGTGCAGCAAATCTGAAACCCAGGTATTATTATTTTCAGTCAAAATTCCAGCAACTGACATGTCTTGCTACTTTTCAAGTAGCCCCTAGTGACTCGCCAACACTAAAGGACTTTGCCATATTTGCAGGAGCATGCCACTAAAAATAGTCAAGCATGTGCCTACAAGATGGCTTAGTCTGTGCAGGGTTATAAAACACACACTGGACATGTGATTTGCTTTGCTGTCGTATTTTCTGAGTTGTGAGCAGCAAGCTGCCAAAATAGAATTCATTTAGTGATTTCTTCAGAGCTGTAAGCTTAAAACTGGTTTTTCTGTTCTTAATTTATGTCATGGAGTCTCAACAGCAATTTAATTTGAAGCCTCAGAGTGGGGGAAAGCCAGCTACTGATGTCTGCAGGCTGGTTGAATGTGTCCAGGCAGAGAGCTGGAGTCAGAAGCTGTGCTGGTAACTGCTTCAAAGAAATGACTGCTGAATCCTCAGACAGTCTGAGCATTTTGTTTCAGCAGGTGACATAACTGGAGCAGAAGTCTAGCCATGCAGATGCTGTACCTGAGAATTATGTGGCCAACTTGGTGTAAACAAACAACAAAATACTACTGCAGTGATTGAAAAAGCCACAAGAACATTTTCACCTTCAGAGAAATAGTTCATGTCTTTCCCGGTTTATGCTTGAAAATGTGGAAAGGGGCTCAAACCCTTTTAAATTTAGAAAATATGCAGCAAAATTTCAGTTTGAAAGAAGGTGACTTGAGAAATGATNCCCTCCCTCCCTCCCTCTGGTTATAATGATATGTGGTGGTGTTTTTTGCCAAACCATGAACAGAAGGGGAAAATACCACTGTCACAGATGTACTCACATACTTCTAAAAAGAGTGTTAAACCTTACAATTGTCTGATTGTTCTCCAGTATTTATCTACTGAAACAGAAACAAGTTGTACTCCTATGTATAGAGTTTGGAAATGGTTGCTTCTAAATTCACAAAATCTATTGACAAGTGAGCACTGTGATAATGTGGTCCATGTGATTCCAGGCATTAATGCACCCTTTCTTACATATAATAAATTAGCAAGGCATCAGAGTTTATTTTTAATGTAGTTTGTTAAATTTTGTCATACAAACCAATTTTGACAGGAGCTTTTCACAAAAAACACTGCCACTTGGGTATTTCAACTCAAACATCAATGTGGGAATCCTAGGAACAAAAACAAAACAAAACAAAAAAACCAAACAAAAAAAAAAGGAGACATGAAACCTCAAAAAAATCAATAAACCCAAATCCTATATGCTAAATAGAATTAATATACTAGGACTGGATTTTTCTGCTACTCTCAAGAGTTCCTGGTGAAGCCCCTGTCCCTGCTCCAGAGCGGCTCTGGCAGTGCCACCTGGTGCTGGCTGCACCACGGTCACCACCACCAGGGCAGGAATTGCCCTCAGAAGCATCACTAGTGTCAGCTGAGGCAAATTCCTGTGTTACTCTGGAAGTCAAGAAACATTTCCAATAAAAGATAGCTGATGAACTAACCTACATTTTTGAGCCTCTAAAGGTTTCCTTGTTACGGTTATGTGTGCATCAGTTTACTTTTTCTCTATATTTTCATTCCAGTTCTTTTCTTCCACTTAATGAAGCTTCCTAACAGGCCAGAAATTCCTCAAAATGGCTCTTCCACATCAAAATCAGAACCCTTGCTCCTCCTGCAAGCATGTCAGCACACCACAGTGTATTCTGAATTTGTCATGACTGCAGTTTTGGAAAAAATAATAAAACTAAGGAGCAAGAGGTAATTTCAAACATCTGCTAGTTCCAATGCCTTCATGGCAGGCAGAATCCTATCAAGCTCCATAGACTTAGAGGGATCCAGCTGGAGCAGCAGATCCCACACTAGTTCAGGTTTGACTGGGAATTTATAATTCTCAGAACCATGCTCCTTCCTTTTTTGCCTTAGCTCCAAAGGAAGATCTCTCCTCAGCAAAGCCAGTCTTCCACCTAATTTTTTTCCCTTCCAACATTTAGGAATTGCTGTTAGGAGTTGGTCCTTAAAAAGCAACCAGCACTGATGGACCCATGCTCCTTAAAACACATTTTCCCAGGGGACCTTACTCATTAATTCCCTGAGCAGTCTGAAGCCTGCTCTCCTTGTGTCCAGGGTGGAAGTTTTGCTGGCACTTCTCCTCCTGTCAACAGATTTTAAACTCAAACACTTCATAGCTGCTGTGGCCAAAACGGCCACGAATCATCACTTCACTTATGAGACCTTCTCTGTTAACAAGCTACAAATCAAGGAGGGCATCTTTCCTAGTCTCTTCCAACCAAAACATTCTATGATTCCATTATTCCATGGCTTTAAAGAAAAATCCCAAGGCCGCTTGCTAGATTGCATTTCCTAGTTGGGGTGGAAGGACTCTCCTAATTTTCTGTTTACTATGTAGGTACCTGCGTCCTCTTTATGGCCAACGGAGATGAAATAGGTGCAGTTCTGAAGAGAGCAATCCCATTTTAATATCTACTTGTCAGCTGAGTCACCTGGTACCCTGGAAGTACTTTCTCGCACCCACTGGGCACAAAGGGAATGCAGAGTGACCAGCCTTGCTGTAAGCCTGCAGGTCACAGGGACCTGCCTGGAGCTTGATGGATGCTGGTACCTCACACCATGCCCAATTGTGATTAGTGGGGCACAGAGAACATGGGAACCTCTGCTTTAGTCTCTACTAGCAAAACTTTGCTCCTGCTGCTTCTTCCTACTCTGTGAAATTTTTTTTTGCCCAATGTATCACGGAGATGAAGTGCAGCCAATTCTTCACTTTGAGGACAGACACAGCGAAACTTAAGGAGCTACTGCTAAGGTCCCAAAGGTGGGCCATAGTTATCGGTTTAATTTTCATTTGAAGCCTTCACATTTGCAGGCAGATAGCAGGGTCCAGGTGGCTCAACACAACACCATTTTCAGCATGTTGTGAGAAGACAAGAATGATATAATGGCTATTACTTGCATCTATTTCTTATTTATTATTAAGGTGCCTGACCCATGGGCTCTCTTCCTCCCACCATACCCAATTTATGTGCATCTAACGTATTCATGGAAAACCAAAGTGTATCATTTGCTGACAGCCAGCCTACATTGGGTAAGTACAAAAAGGAGACTACCTAACAGTGTGGGAAGCGTGGTATCACAAATGTGTACAAAAGTAAGGACTCACCTCATAATTCATGTGTGAGGGAACAAATATGACACAGCTAAGATTTTCCTTGTTAATTTTTTGCAAGCACATTTTAATTGTTAACAGGCAGGAGTGGTGGCTATGTGTGGTCCCTCTCCCATCTTCCACTTTTGGCGGTTGGAGGGTGTTGGTGAGGAATTTGAGAAGTTTTTGATGCTCTTGAATCACCCCATAGCAGTCACAGGGATGGAGCTGTTAAACGAGCTAAACTTGCCAGCTCTCTTCCAGCTGCAGCCACAGACCTGATGTCTCTCAGGACAGCAACCCGGCCTCCTCAGAGCCAACCAACAACGTCTGATCAGACCAGAGCCCACTTCTCTGGTGTGTTATGACAAATCTCTTGGCTTATCAGCTACGAACCTGGTCCCACTGCTGTCAGCCAGGGAGTTGCCCACATTGCCTTTGATGAAGAGGATTGAAATAGATGTTGCTTATTAAAAAAGCCTGCTTTGATTCTGTTTTAAGTGTCTTGTATAGTGAGTATTCTAATTAAACGTCAGAATCATAATGTACCATAGGCATTGTAATTGTAGTTACAGATGTTTCTGACTTTCTGAAAAGATTTCCTTATGTCTTGTAATATTGCATACTCAGTGTGAAAAACAAACCCTTTACTATTTTTTTTGTGCATGGGGGGCAGAAATGTCCTTCAGTTTCAGCTTAAGACTTTTTTGTTTGTTTGTTTTGCATTGAAGTCAAATCCTTTCAAGTTTTCTTTTATTTTTTTTGAAGAATATAGAATTAAAAAGATATTTTCCCACTTACTTTTACAAGGCCAGTAGTGATGGCTGGGAATTTTAATGGTATTTTCTAGCCTGGAGATGAAGCTAAAAGCTAAAACAAGAGGTTTTCTCTTCAGTGGTTACCTCTGATTTTTGAAGGGCCTAATTAGCTCTAACCTGACCAATAAGCACATGAATAGCTTTGAGAAAGCTGGCAAAGCTCTGGCTGTCACACTGAAATACACTTATGAACACATTCCTGCTTCTTGTGGTTTTATGGTTTTCAGCAATAAGCCTGTTGAATTTAGCTTTATTTTTGTAAATTATACAAAAAATTAGCAAAATACTTTTCTTTCTTAATGTCAAAAAGATATAATAATCAGAATGTAATCTGATGTGGTGTGGCAGTATGAAACCAGTCCTCCAGAAAATTGATTCCAGCAAGCAGTAGTCCTGGGAAGGGGTTCTACCCACCCCTCCATTCTCCAGCCAATGTCAAAGCCTTTTCAAGATTTAAATGAAGAAATTTCAAACACAGTGGTTTTTTTCCTTTTCACTTCTTTCACTTCTCTTTTTCATTTAATGAAACTACATGCATCACTGAAAAAAAAGAAGAAAAGCAAAAGTAAATAATATTTGGTGTCCCTGTTGTACACATCAGAGATTTTAATGGAAACTGTGAAAAACCTTTCCCTTTTCGATTTTTGGTCATGAAAGTGGTGAATACAATAAAAGTCCTTAACTGCAGCAGGCTGGCTGTAGGCCACATGTCCACAGGACATTGCTGAATGAAAAGAAAGAACACAAAACCAGTTAAAAGGAGCGATAAGTATTATCTGAAATACAGATGCCAGTGCATAAGCTGTCTTCACACCTGAGTTATCCTGACAGACATCCTCTGTCTGTGAAATCCAGAAATAGGATGTGACAAATGCTTGGCATGCATTGAAGTGACTCAGAAACAACACTGTGGCCAGAGTTTGATGTTCCAAACATGAGAGATGGATTACAGAGGTATCATTGTTGAGAATCAGGTATCTTCTTCCACCTTGGTGGGAAAGCCTCCATTTAAATCACATTTAGTCCATGGTCTGTGTTTTTTTAGGTCCAAAAGGAAGAGCTTGAGAGAGAACGACCATCTCTTGAAAGGCTGCAGATGTATAGTCACCACAGATTTAACTGCTTTAAGTTGATTCTTCCTTTACTAAAGAAAAAACAAGGGCAAAGGTGTGTGAAGGGTGAGTTTACACATTCTTTCTTGAGTGTTCATAATAGAAAGGCAGAGCTTTGTTGAGTGTGAGTCTTGGAGATTCTGTTTTGTATGCTGATCCAAATGCTTGCAGTTGTGGTATATCTATGCATTTCAACTCCATCAGCATTCATAGAGCAGCTAGGTATCATCCACAGGACAGGAAAACATAGCTGAGCGGAACCAGGACTGATCCTTGACATAGTTCAGGGATGTTTTGAAAAGGCCGAAGAGCTGTCATACTGTCATCTTCACAGCTGAAATGCACAGGTGGCTCAGAACACATATACATACATATATATATATATATATATATATATATGTCTGTATGTGTATTACGGGCAGATAGCTCAGGGGGAATACATTAAGATGTATTAAAATGCCTGTTTCAATGTTAATGAAAGCAATTTGCACATCCACTTGAATGTATTGACATATATGTGACAAATTATGTGAAGAAATCTGCATGAGCAACTTATACCTCATGTTTAAAACCATCCATAGAAGTCCTAATTATATTTGCAATATTTACACTTCATATCATGCCTGCTGGGAGTATTAGACATTGAATTGACAAGGAAAACATTTGACAATGAGAAAATCAGAATTAAGTATGGCAGACCAGAATCTACATGCTTAATATTTTCTGTCTTATTTGGCCTGAGTCTTGGTTGAGCCACACTGCTATGTAGTGAAAAAAATGAAGCAATCATAGCTAGACATGAAGGCAGATCCCCTTACACATATTAAAAATAACTTGTACCCGAATATATTCTAGAGAAGTCTGGGTACCTCATTATTCTCTAAAAAGCCACTTGTTCAAAACTAATTTAAATGTTACTGTACTGAACCTGTGTGCAACAGAATCAGAATGGCATGAACGACATCATCATTGTCTGAGTTTCCCTTTCTTCTTCTTCTGTAGTTGCTATCTGTGGAAAACTCTGCCTTTCCCTCCCTCAATTTAAGGACTCGTCTATGCTCCATAGCCACCAAATAGTGCTGAGGCTCAAAAAGTACCGGATGCTAGCCAAGGACTGTGACCAAGGTGGCTGCTGTGACCTGTGCCAGGGGTGTTCTTTGGTCTGCAGGCAGGAAGCAGAAGAAGATAACCCAAGAGGAGGCAGGGCCCTTGCAGACAGCATCTACCCTAACGCGGGCCTGCAAATGGAGTTCAGCTCACCTGGCATCTTCCCCGAACTCTGAAACTGCAAATTTTCTGTGATGTGCATTGGGGAGGACTGCTGTGATCGCCCTGCTCTGTTGGGTTCTGAGGGTGCCTGTCCATCCCCATCCACGGCCTGAGAGAACTCATGGGGTCTCTTAGGGCCACGGCCGCTGTGGGGCAGGGCTGGAGCTCCCCGGCCGCCCCGCTGTTCGCCGCCTGTGCCGCACGGAACAGCCCTGGAAAGGAGCTCGGCTGGGTAACGGGACAAAGTCGGCTGAGCTTCCAGAGGCAGCTTCCTCCTGCTGGTAGGCAGGAGGCGCCATTACACAGCTTGTGAGGGGGAAGGAGCCAGCAGGCGAGCGGGGTCAAGGGCGCCCGTGGCTTCCAAGCCCCCGCCGGGACCCGCGGCCCGGCCCGGCCCGGGGCAGCACCGCCGGCAGCTCGCACCCTCCGGGCAGCC